>PVIW01000439.1:0-166240 GCA_004026585.1 Noctilio leporinus | reverse complement strand
ATGAACAAAACTAACAACAAGCAAAACAGAACCAAATATATGAATACAGTGAATAGGCCTTCAGTGGTCAGGGGAAAGGGGTTGGAGGGAGGGGGGAGGCAGAGGCAAGGAAGGGGAGCAGCTTAGACAAGAACCTAATATAAAGGGACCATGGACATGGACAACAGGTGGGATTGACTTTGGGGGGAATGGGTGGGTGGGTGGGGAGGGGGACAGAGGGGAGCAAAAAGGGGATGGATGTAACACAACAACAATAAAATTAAAAAAAAAAAAAAGAATCTAACAACAACAACAAAAAAGACACCACTCAACACCTAAAGGTAATGTTATCCCAAGTTGTCTAGGCCTTAGGGTGCGGAGGTGCCACTTCAGGGTTTGGTACATGAACTTGTCATTTGCCTCTTTGCTCTCAAGTTTATTCCTAGCCCTTCATAGTCTCCAGACTGTATCACAAAGCACTATATTCCCCTGGCTTCAGTGTAGGTTAGGTCAATAGCAAGCATAGGCAGAAACTGAAGGGAAAGACAAGAAGAGAAGCCTGGTGGTTTTCCCATCCTATCACCGCCTCAGGCAGCATCTCTGCAATAGCTATATCCCCTCCACAGAGACAAATTTTCTGAAAAGTTAATGAAGCTTAAGCTCCAGGGTCTCTCACTTGCACAAGCCCCCTTCCAATGCCCTGTGTGTATAATTTTTTAAATAGCTTTGTTGAAACAAAATTTATAAACCATAAAAAAAATCACCCATTGTAAGTGTATGGTTCGATGATTTTTAATAAATTTATCATGTTGCATAACTGTCACCACAATCCAGTTTTAGAATATTTCCATCATCCCCAAAAGTTCCCTCATGTTTCTTCAGCCAATACTGGCTCCCAATCCCAGACCCTGGTAACCACTAATTTATTTTCTGTCTCTATGCATTTACCTATTCTGGACATTTCATATGATAGGAATCATATGGTACATGGTCTTTTGTGACTGGTTTTCTTCACTGAACATTATGTTTTCAAGGGTCATCCGTGTTGCAGTATATATCACACTTGATTTCTTTTTATTGACAAATACTATTCCATTGTATGGGTATTCCTCATTTTCTTTAGACATTCACCAGTTTCTGGACTTGAGTATAATATTTATTTGTAGTTATGCATTCTTGGTCTTAAAAATGGTTCTCCACGTTATGTGATCATTAGGCCCCCAAAAGCTGAAGCTGCCTATGCCTCCCAGTACTCAAGCCCTTTGTAATTGCTTCTCCTTGAGTGTGGGCTGGACCTAGTGGCCCCTTTCTGATGAATAGAATATAGCTAAAGTGTTGAAATGTCATTAGGTTACAAAAAGACTATAACTTCTATCTTGCTCTCCTTCTCTCACATTCTTTCTCTCAGAGCCCTTGCTCTACAGAAAAAGAAGATACCACATTGTGAGTAGCCCTGTGGAGAAGTCTATGTGACAAGGAACTTATGTCATAAACCAACAGCCAGTAAAGAATTGTGATCTGTCCACATCCATATGCATGATGTCAGAAGCAGATCTTTTCCACTTGCGCCTTGAAATAACTGTATCCTCAACTGCCACCTTGATCACTGTCTTGTGAGAGGTACTCCACCAGAACTGCCTTGCTACACTGCTCTCAGATGCCTGACTGACAGAAGTTGTACGGTAACACAACTGTTCCTTATAGCTGCTAAGTTTGGGGATAATTTATTATACACCAATAGACAAATACAAGCCCCCTCACCTGTTAGCCTTTCTTCCAATGGTCCCAAATTCTACCCAGCAGCCTTTGCTATGTCTCTAGCTTCTGCCATATGACCCTAACTTTTCATCCCTGGTAACACCTCCTCCTCCCATATCTCTCCAGTTCTAAGGGTTGTAACACCTTCCTGCTGTGGCTGATCACCATACCCCTCTTTGGCTCCTTACGCTTCTCTGACCCATGTAACCAGCTGCTGGTATTAATGCCAACCCCACCCTCCATTTGAAATATCTACCATGGTTTCTGCTTCTAACATTTCAGGGGAAAACATTTCATCTTCCATGACATGTAGCCCCCCAACTAGAGTCTTCACCTCTCTGTTTAGAAGAAGGAAAAAAAAATTAGTGTGGGACCAATAGTCTTATAGGTCCTAGAATCACTCTTCACAAATAAAATAGGCTAAGACAGGAAGCCACCCACTGAGCTACCAGATAGTTTTGAAAGGTGATGACAGAGCGAGCAGCCCTTCTCACCATCCCAGTTTGCAGTGAACATACCAGAGTAGGACAGAGGGTGTATGAGCAGCAGTGTGTATTGGCCAATGGCAGGAGCTGTCCTTGGGACTCCACTTTGCAGTCTCCCTTAGACTATTGCAGGGTAAAGGGAGGTATAAAGGGGTGCACAAGGGATAGACATGATCATAATATAGAGGACCATGTCCACCTCCTCTGGGGTGTGAGTAGCTTCTCTGAGGGCTCCATGCTGCTTATGTCATGACCCGGCTGCTCTGGGAATGGAGTTCAGCCCCCAATATGGTGAAGCAGTTTCTACAGAGTGCTGAAGGGCTGGTGCACCAGCAAAGACAACGAACCCTCTTTTTCCTGGAGGCTGAAGAAACTGCTGTTTCCGACATCAACCTGGGAAAGCAGAAAAGAAGCCTGTGGGCTTGGTTCCTCGTCTTTCCATCACTAGCTTGGTTGGGAGCAAGAGCTATTGAACTGTTTTCCTTGGAAACTCTTTGCTTCCAACCCCTAGCACTGTTATTTCCTCTTCCTGGTGGATACCCACGAGTAAACTGAGAATAGAGTAGCCCCTGGCACCTTTTGTCCCCTTATAGTGTCCTGCACAACCAGCTATCATTCTTCATTATACCCTGTAGCCCATGATTCTGTCTTTCCCGTTTCTGACAGCTTTTTTCTTTCTCCTATGTTTTAGACCCACCTCTGACTGAGGATTTGGCAGGTTGTTCTGACACAGTGGGCTCAGCAGCTCTCCCTACTCCGTAGAGGTGTTGAATTGCCTTGGAGTCATCATGTCCCTCTTTGCAGGGCAAGCATCCAGCTGACAGAGGGACAGGCACAATATTAGCAAGAGGAAAGCCTGAGGTCAGAAACCGTATGTGGAGTTTGTTTCTGAGCGCACAGTCTGAATAGAGAGAAAGATTGGATCAAGAGGGAAATTAAGAATAAAATGGCTAGGAGTATAAAATTGATTTCACTCTAGCTTCAACTATCAGCTGTTTGGAAGAATATGGAGCCAAAGCCTCAGCTACACGTAGAAAGAAGTTAAAGAACAATGGTTCATAAGAAAGCGTGCCCTCCCACTGGACCACTGATGCTTTATCTTGCTGGAATAGATTTTACCAAGCAATTCAGTACTGACTCTCATCATTTACATCTTAATTAAATATTAATTTGATATTCCATAATTGTTCATTACTTTTCAATCTGAGCTGGATTCTTTGAGGCACTGTGCTGATTCACCCTTCACGTGTTGGGACTCCTGATCTCTTTGGGATTTCATTACTAGGGTTGTTGGGCACAGGGTTTAGATTCAATGCAGGACGCAAGCTCAGAAGTAAGTGAGCCCTGGTTGGTAGCACAGTAGATAAGGCACCGGCCTGCGAACCCAAAGGTCGCAGGTTCGATTCCCAGCCAGGGCACATAACCAGGTTGCAAACCAGGTCTCCAGTCAGGTCTGTGGCTGGAGGCAGATGAAAGGCAACCATACATTGATGTCTCTCTCCCTCTCTGCCTCTCTCTCTTCCCCTCTTTCTAAAAATAATGAAATAAAATCTTTAAAAAAAAAAAACAAAAAAACAGTGAATCACTCATTGCCCACCAGTGTGTTTAATGCTTATTACTCATGCGATGATGAGAAGGAATGTATATTATCAAACCTCTCAGGGCTCTGCTGGTGAATTACAGATCACTTTGTCCTTTAGTCTGTTAGCAGCACATCCACAAATTATAGCCCAGCCTGGGCAGAGCTCATATGGAGCTCATATTTTAAAAAATCTTTCCCAGTGCCCTTAATTTGGGTACCACAAGTCAATTAGGTTACCAGTCATCATAATCACTTGGGAAACAGCAACCATCTCTATTTAGTAAATGAAGAAGATTTGAGGATGAGCGGTGGGGAATTTGGAAGTGGACTCAGGGACTAGGGAGAACCTATTACCCCCAGTGATAACTTGTACTACATTTTGTCAGACAAATTAAAGGGAAACTGAGGCTAGGTGCTATTGAGATATTCAAAAATAGGAGAGCTCCTTCAATATATTAGCTATAATGCTTTTGAATGTACATAAGTGCCCAAGTAAAATTGTTTCAACAATAGGATAGTATTATTTTTACTTAATATATTTAAATATGCCCTGGCTGGTGGCACAGTGGACAAGGTACTGGCCTGTGAACCCAAACATTGCTGGTTCGATTCCTAGACAGGGCATATAGCCAAGTTGCAGGCCAGGTCTCCAGCCAGGTCCTCCCTTCTCCCTTCTCCTCTCTCTGAAAAATAATAAATAAAATCATATATATATATATATATATATATATATATATATATATGTATGTATTCTTACTTAGTATACAACAAATACAGAGGTGGATGTTGTCAGGGTCAATTCAGTGGCTCCATAAGGCACCAAATGAATAAACCTAGGACCCCTTCATCTTTCTGCTCTGTTCCTCAGGGTGTTAGCTAAGTACCCAGGCATGTCACTTCACGGTTGCAAAGCAGCTGTCATGGTCTTAGTTATTAAATGCAAACACAGCAATGTCCAACTGAAGAAGAGAAAATCCATGCATGGAAGATTTCCTATTAGGGAGGATGCTTTCTCCAGAAATCTCCATCCTCAATACACATGGGCTAGAATTAGGCCACACATCCATGCTTTAGCTGCAAGTGAGGTTGGAAAACAGGAAGCTGAAAATTTCATTTTCTGGTATGGGAGAGCCATTACCATCAAGAGAGGAGGATGAAATGGCCTTCGTGCTTATAATCAACAGTGTATTCCACTTTTATTGAGTTTTTAGCACATGCCTAGCACTGTGTTAGTCACATTCACATGCATTACATCATTTACCTAATTAAGCTATAATAGTTAGAATGGTCAATAAATACCTTCTGAGTGTCTTAGAAGTCACTTATTTACTTATCTCTGCTGCCCTAGAGCTGGTTATTAGCAAATAAAAATACTACACAAATGACTCTAATAACTACATCAACTGAAAAATCAATATTAAAAGGAAAAACTGAAAAATATTGCTAACGTAGCTTCAAACATTCTGGATTATTGAGACTTAGATTTTCTTTGTTTCCAGCAGAGAGTAAGCTAAGGAGACTGAATAGGCCACTCCTGACATCCAGAATGAAAACCACAAGCTAAGAGTCTTAATTCTTGTTTTTTTCAAGGTGAATAATAACCAAAATTGGTCACATATATAAACTCATTACAAATGAATGGCTCAGCAATAAAGGGCCCCGATACTGCTGTGTTCTAGTTTATTATTTTAGGTTGATACCATCAGCTGGCATTATTCATTTGAGTCCACTGAGAAAACATTGTCATTCACCTGTGTTTTGTGTTGGAGTTTCTGTCAACAAGTAATCAAGTCTCTCCAGATGTTTCACTTGCTGTAACAAAGCTACTATCACAAACAATAATGCACAGATGTTCCCTTTGAAAAGCAGGTGAAAAAAAAATGTTTTTGTTAATGTTTCAAATTATCAAATGAATTGCAAAGAATATGGATACAAAATTGGTTTCAGGAATATCTATTTGTAACTGGAGTTTAAACAATTTATTAACTATAACGTCTTAGGATAAGATTGATCAAACTTCAACAAATAAAGTAAAAAAGTAAACATCTTGCTTTTTTGTTAAGGAAGGTTCAAGTGGTTAGAGATTATGAAATTTGCTTTTCATACAAGGATTTTTTTTTATTTGACTGTTTTATTTTCTCTTTCTATCCTCTATTTCCCTTATTGCACTTCCATGCAGTCTATTCTCTTTTTTGTTATTCTGAGTCTTCATTTATGAAGTGACTTTTTTAATTTGTGAATTCTCTCTTAAGTCCTGAAAACTATTTTGACACCCTCTTATTGGTTCCCCATAGCATTTCAAAGCTTTGCCATTTCTGATTTATATGCCTTTTCATCACTTTATATTTTCTTATTTTCTTTTAACTTTATTTTGTGTTATTACATAAGAAGGTTTATATGTCTCTCATATTTTTCTGCCATGCCTTCATTATTTGTTGGTAGGTTATTAAATTCATTCCTCTTTTACCTTATAACATTACTGTAAAGGGTTTGATCATAATGTTTTTCTACTGTTTATGTTTAAACAAGGTGGGTTTTCTTGTGCTTTTAGAAGCACAAGGATCCTCTCTATAGGGAGTGGTCGAACCAGAGTTGCTTTCCTAGCTTCCCTGCTTGAAAGCTTTCTCTCCGCTTTGACATAGAAATAGGGCTGATGTCATGGGCACAGGGTCCTGCTTGGGTTTTCATGCTTTGCTCCTCCTGTTTTGAAATTTTTAACAAAAGGTTTTTGGTTTGATTTGATTTCATTTCATTTATCACTGTACTCTGCAACTGATCCTGCTGAGGAGTGTTAAAAATCATGCCCTCTGTGTAGTCACCTGCACATTCCTGAAGGCATCTTTGTTTGGATCTCTCATGGCCAATATGTGAAACAGCCGTCTCTCCCACAGTGTTTCTAGCTTGCTCAAATTGGATTCTACTCCCAGCAAGATTTTTCTCAGGAGATGCCTTAATTCTTCTGCATTGGGGATGTTATCTGGCATTTCTGAGTTTTTTTTGTGGGCTTAATTCACCTTACTACCCTCTGCCAACCTTTCCACAGCCCCTTCGGGGTCCCTCATGGTCCTTTATGAATGAAGTTACCTACAAATGGAAACTATGCAGATATCCCTCAAGTTGTTCCGAGACCTGCTCACTGAACATTCCACTCAAAGTGAGATTCTCTTCTTTTGGAAGTATTTGTTGGCAATTTCTATGTCCCAGGTCTCTTAGGATGATCAAAACACCCCTTTATCCTTCATTTATTAACCTCAAACAGCTAGTAAACCCATAAGGGTTCTGCTATTGTTAAGTCTAGCCTTCAACATTATGGGGTTCATGGGCATAGTTGTCATTTACTTTTGTTGAAGATGTTTATGGGTGGTGGTTTCTTTTACTATACTTGTTGTTATGAGGGGATTTGGAAACATTTGAAACTACATTGCCATTATGATCTTGCCCTAAAAAGAAGCCATATAAGAAATTTTTGATTTGATACCTTTCTTACGGAATGATTATCAATTAGCTAAGTACCACACCAAATTTTCAAAGACAGCTTTCTATAACAGGCTTTATCCAGGCACATTATCTAAGAGGCTGAAGTGTTAAATAGGAAGAGAAATGATGCAATTCTAATTGGCAGGGCACACGTGGCCTCACTGAAGCACTGAACATTAAAATAATTTTTTTAATTTGACATAACAAGTAGAAACCTTCACAAGATGAAAAAAGTTCTACTCATGAGTCTTGTGAACTGGGAACATAAATAGGTTCATCGTGTTCTCCAAATCTCACTGAAGTAGATGAGAGCTGTTCAATCAACACAGCAAAAGATGCACCATTGTTTTAGAAAAATCATTTATATCATAAATAAAATGAGGCAGTAGCATATAATTTTCACTCAGTATATGCAGACTTATTTATTTTGACAGAATAAGGCTGCAGAAGCAGACACCTATCAAGAATACTTATAATTTCAATACATGATTTCCAAACAAAATCCTTCTTCAATAAAGTTCACCTGTCACTCATTCACCAGATATATGTGAAATTGACCATGTGTCAGAGATATTTAGATGAGATGAAACAGCCCCTATTTATTGGAAACTAGGCAGCAGCCCTGGAGGTTCTCAGAAAATGTGATGGGCACTCAAGCAGGGAGCAAACAAGGGAAGGCTGTGTTAGTTTAGGAGATCACAGAAAGGGTTCAGTCCCATACTACGACTTTGGTTCCTGCTATTTTTCTAAAACCAAGCTTCTCTCCTAGACTGAACTAAATCCCACTCTTCTTCACATCTTTATAAAGTCACTTATGTCCATAACACACTGTCTTACATTTGTCTTTGTGCTATTTTAGCATCATCCTAGAGTTTTTTGTTGTTGCTGTTTGTTTGTTTGTTTTTGGTGTACTTTATTGATTATGCTGTTAAAGTTGTCCCAAATTCTTTTCCCTTTGCTCCCCTCCACCCAAGCCCCCCATTCCTTTCTGCAGTCCCTCCCTCTTAGTTTCATGTCCATGGGTTGTGTTCTCTGATTTCACCCTTTCCTCTGTTATTCTTAACTTCCCCCTTTCTATCTTGTACCCACCAACTCTGTTTCCTAATCCCTGCACCATTTCCCTGTTTCTCCCCTTCCTCCTCCCCAGTTGATAACCTTCCCAATGATCCCCATACCTATGTTTCTGGTCCTTTTCTGGTTGTTTGCTTGTTTTTTGTTTGGTTCGTTTTCCTTTTTATGTTTTATGTTCTGTTGTTGATAGTTGGGAGTTTGTGGTCATTTTAATGTTCATAATTTTTATCTTCATTTTCTTACATAAGTCCTTTTAATATTTCATATATTAAGGATGTGGTGATAATGGACTCCTTTAGCTTCACCTTGTCTGGGAAGCACTTTGTCTGCCCTTTCATTCTGAATGATAGCTTTGCTGGATAGAGTAATCTTGGTTGTAGGTCCTTGCTTTTCATCACTCTGAATACTGATAATCTTTTAGAAACCCCTTTGTAGGTAACTCTTTTCTTTTCTCTTTCTGCTTCTAAGATTCTCTCTTCATCTTTAGCTTTTGGCATTTTAATTATGATATGTCTTGGTGTGGTTCAATTTGGATATAGCTTGTTTGGGACTCTCTATGCTTCCTGCTCTTGTATAACTATTTCTTTCATCAAATTTGGAAAGTTTTCCTTCATTATTTTTTTCATACAAATTTTCAGTTTCTTGCCCTTCCTCTTCTCCTTCTGACACCCCTATGATTAAAATGTTGGCACACTTGAAGTCATCCCAAAGGTTCCTAAGCCTCTCCTCATTTTTTTCAATTTGTGTTTCTACTTTCTGTGCTGGTTGACTGTTTATTTCTTCCTTACATTCTAAATCACTTATTTGAACCCCATTTTCCTTCCCTTTACCATTGGTTTTATGTGTATTTTCCTTTATTTCATTTGGCTTAGCCTCCACTTTTTCCCTTATGTGTTTGCTGTACTCAAGCATATGTGTCAAGTCTGTGAACATCTTTATTACCAGCATTTTAAACTGTGCATCTGTCAGGCTGGCTATTTCTTTGTTACTTAGTTTGGCCACTGGGACTGTGATTTGTCTTTTTTTTTTTTTTTTTTTTTTGAGTCATGTTTCCCTGTCTCTTCATCTTGATAGGCTCAGGTATGCTGTTTCTTAGGTAGAGTTGTTGCACCTGTTACATATAAGGGGTGGAGCCCTAGGAATTTGTCAGTGTGAAGTGACCCATTTTACCATGCTGTGGCACTGTATGTGGGTAAGGGGCCTGAGAGGAAACTATGCTGCTTGCTCAGCATGTGCCCCTTTCTGGGCATTTCCCCCACTTCCCGTATGGGGCTAGCTCCTCTAGTTCTGTGGTTCCCAGACTGGGTGGGTCTGTGGATGTTTCAAGAACTGTGGAGGCCTCTAAACAAATGGACTCTTCTGTGAAACCAACCGTTCCTCTGCCCCAACCCCAACTAGTTTTTACAATCAGAAGAAGCAACGTGGCTTTATTTTGTCCCCAGGAGCTGGAACCGTGAGCCATGCTATCTGGTCTGGTGCCAGGAGCAATCAATAGGTGTCTCTACTATGATTTCTCTTTTCACCAGCAGACCCTTGCCCCTCTCCCACCTGCACTGCCAACCCACACTGACAAACTGCTCGCCAAATCATTTCCTCTGTGTCCCAGCTCTGCCCCTCCTACTTGTCTGGAAGAGCATATCTTCTTTCTATCTTTTGTTTCTTGGACTTCCATGTGGTTTGATGTTCTGGAATTTCTGGATGTCTAGTTTTGAGGAAGATGTACCCATTTCTGGTTGTGGAGGGAGATGCAGTGTGTCTATCTACACCTCCCTCCTGGATCTCTTATTAGAGTTGTTTTACTTTTAAGTATATGTTTATATCTTTCTTTTCTTAAGCTGGATTATAAACTTTTCCATGATATAGCCATATCTTCTATTGCTCTTTACTTCTCTAATATTTAATGTGATACTGGGTACATAATAAACATTTAGTAAGTGCTTGTTCAAGAAAATAACAAATAAAATATAAGATTTATTTATGTTCAGTTATGTTCAGTTTGCTACATGAAATTTGATAGAGCTGGTTATGCAGTCTTCAAAATATGAGAGCATGCAAAACTGTTTTTGAGACTTAAATGGTATAATAATATTGATTTTCTTTTGGAAAGTAGATAAGAATTCTGGGGCTAATACCAAATGTACCTTTAATAGAATCAAACTCTTAATTCAAAGTATCCAATTTGCCCTGGCTGGTGGCTCAGTGGAATGGCGCCGGCCTACAAACCCAAAGGTCACTGATTCGATTCCCCAGTCAGGGCACATAACCAGGTTGCAAGCCAGGTCTCCAGCCAGGTCTATAGCTGGAGGCAGGTGAAAGGTAACCATACATTGATGTTTCTCTCCCTCTCTTTCTCCTTCCCTGCCCTTCATTCTGAAAATAATAAATATAATCTTTTAAAAAAACAAAGTATACAATTTATAGAGCATATAGTGGAATCATGTAGTAGGTAGAATATGAAATAAGGGGACACCTAGAGTCAAATCCTGGGATGTTATTTACTAGCTAGGTGGCCCTAGAGAAATTAATGAGCATCACCCAGTCTGCCTCATGTCTACACTTGCATTTAGTGTACAATTGTAAGTCTTCATTCTTGTTATACCCTCAACTCCACCCAATATAATAAGTTCATGATTCTCAACCTTGAGTATTACTTTTTTTTTTTTTTTTTTAAAGATTTTATTTCATTATTTTTAGAAAGAGGGGAAGGGAGAGAGGCAGAGAGGGAGAAAGACATCAATGTATGTTGCCTTTCACCTGCCTCCAGCCACAGACCTGACTGGAGACCTGGCTTGCAACCTGGTTATGTGCCCTGGCTGGGGAATCGAACCTGCGACCTTTGGGTTCGCAGGCCGGCGCCTTATCCATTGTGCCACCAGCCAGGGGTGAGTATTACTTTTTATTATAAACTTCACATTGATGTTCTAAAATTGGGTTATGGGACAGATCAGGGAATAAATCTTTAACTTCCTATAACATACAAGTAGACAAGATCTTTTATCCCAACCTCCAGTCAAGTACAATTAGAATATTCTTTGAAAAGTGTAACATCTGAAACTTTTTAAAAAGAGGTTTAAACTTGTTATACATGCAAAGCAATAATCATAGACTTAAGAACTATAGAATTTTGCACTGAGCTTGATGTAAAAAACAAAAACAAAAACATCTTTCCATTATGTCAGTGGGGTGTCTCAGCCTGTGACAGAGAAAGAAGTAAGAGTCAATTATTATTTGTTTGTATCATTCTGCCAATACTTTCTCTTATGCTGTTAAGTTCACAGGACTAAGGTTAGGGGAATGTTTAATAAAGCAATGGGATTCTATATTTCAGCTACTTTCTTGTAAGGCTACAGAGTTAATGAAAATGTTTTAAATTGTTGACAAAGAAGAAAAAACAAATTTTCAAATTTATTTATTTATTTGTTTGTTTGTTTGTTTTCTGAGAGAGGGTAAGGGAGAGAGGCAGAGAGGGAGAAAGACATTGATGCATGGCCACCCTTCACCTGCCCCCAGCTACAGACCTAGCTGGAGACCTGGCTTGCAACCTGGTCATTTTGCCCTGGCTAGGAATCAAACCAGCAACCCTTGTGTTCACAGGCTAGCACTGTATCCACTGTGCCGCCAACCAGGGCAAAAAAAAAAAAAAAAAGATATTTTTAAGAACTCTTATTTTGTCTACTACCTTACATTTCATCCTTGTCACCAAAAGTTCAAGATGTGATCAAACTGAGAGCTCGCTAATTTCATTCATAGATGTATAGAAAAAATATTGCTAATTAAACACCACCCTGCTGATGTACAGCTCAATAACACAATGAAAATAGCAACACATGAATGATAAAATCATAGGATACAGTATCTCAAGCAAACAGGTTAAATAACCTTTATTTCTTTTTAGAAAACTTTCATTCTGTGTTCTCCAAAGACATGTGCATTTGGTATGTGTACACATGCACACATGAGCAAACACCAAATTAAGTCATCAGATAAGATATGATATAAGGTAGTATAATGATTTCTATATTGTAATTTTTACCTGGTAGCGAGGTATTATTTGAAAATTTGAGATGTGATTATAATTAAGTATTCAGTCAACTTTATATACAGTATATTATTAGATGTTCTTAAGAAAAATATCTAATAACAGCTTATTGTATTCAATTCTACATATTTTATTAAATCAAGTTTGTAAATTGTGTTGTTTGACTCTTGTACACAGTTATAAAGTTTTCCTCTTCTTGATTTGTATCTTCTGAAAGAAAAATGTTAAAATTCTCCACTAATTGTGGAGTTTTAAATTTTTCTATGCATTATTATTGATTTTTTTCCTTTATGTATTTTAAAGATCTATTGTTGGATGTATATGAGTTCATGACTGTTATATTTTTTCTTTTATTACTGTGTAATGAGCTACTTATCTTAAATAATGCCCTTTTGCCTTGAAGATTATTTCATTGGACATAAATATTGCTATGTCTGATTTTTTAATTTTTTTAAATGGAACTGTCTTTTTTTAAATAATTTTTTAAAAGATTTTATTTCATTATTTTTAGAAAGAGGGGAAGGGAGAGAGGCAGAGAGGGAGAGAGACATCAATGTATGGTTGTGTTTCACCTGCCTCCAGCCACAGACCTGACTGGAGACCTGGCTTGCAACCTGGTTATGTGCCCTGGCTGGGGAATTGAACCTGAGACCTTTGGGTTCGCAGGTCTGCGCCTTATCCACTGTGCTACCAGCCAGGGCTTGATTTTTTTGTTATTTTTAATTGGCATATTTTCTTCTTTTCTTTCTCTTCAGTCCTTTTCTGTCATCATATTTAAGGAGGCTTCTTACATTAAAAGGTGAGGTGAAAAACTATTTTATAACTTGACATGAATTCATACACATTATTGTGGTTACTAACATATTTTTATTTACTTCTAACATTTTATTTTGCATTTTCTTTATACTATGCCTACTTTTGGTTTCCTTATTGAATTTTTTAAAGAATCATTTCCTCCCTTTTATATCTTATGGCTTTGAAGTTATCATTCCATTTCTATTCTTCTAGTGGGCACCCTTAAATACCTAAAAAGAAATTTATTTTTAAAGATTTTCTTATTTGTATAGAGAGGGGCAGGGAGAGAGGAAGAAAGGGAAAGAAACATCAATGTATGGTTAGTTTTCACCTGTCTCCAGCTACGAACTTGGCTGGAGACCTCGTTTACAACCTGGTTACGTGCCCTGACTGGGAATCGAACCAGTGATAAATACTTTAAAATTTAGTATCTCTACCCTCCTCCATACAAGCATAATTCTCCATTGCCCAAGTTTTTGTTGCCTAACATTTAGTTTTCCTTGTTTAACCTCCTATTACTTGTTATCATTGCTATTGTTTTTGTAGTTTACATTTACTTATATTTTTACTCCATGTTCAGCAATGACAACTCACATTGCCTTTTAATCTCGCTTCTACCTTCTGGGTTCATTTCCTTCTATGGAAGTATAACTGTCAGAGCTTTTTCATAAAAGGTTTATGAATAGTAAGCTGTCATTCTTTGTGTTTCTAAAAATGTCTTTGTTTTGCTTCAATCCTGAATGCAAACCTAGCCAAGGATGCAATTCAGGTTAACAGTTGATAATGTTCAATTGTTTTCTGACATTATTGCTGTTGATAATAAGTATGATTTCAGTCTAATTTATGTTCCTTGGTCTTTTTTCCTGATTACTTTAGAATTTTTTATTTGTTTTTGGAATGTTGTAGTTTTACTGTGAGGATCTGTATGCCATTCTCTCTAATCTCTTCCTCTGGACAGTGGAATTGCTGAGTCAAAGGGTAACTACATTTGTAATTTTGATAGATATAACCCAATTGTTCTTCATTTGCTTTAGCACATTTTGTGACACACCAACAATGCATGAAAATACCTGATTACAATCTCACTATGTGTCAAACTTCTTTAATCATTTTCAAATATTAAAATATAAATACTGTACATTATATACAGTCCCTTTCAGATTATTACATTTTCTCCGGGTTTCAGTATCTTCCTGCACATTATGTGTGGACTTTTCTTCTCATGTTCATAATTTGTGTTAGTGGACATTTCACCAGAGATCTTCCTCCCTCCCCTGCTTTTGTTCTGGTTAGTTATTGCTACAAACAAGTTACCCCAATGTATAGTGGCTTAAAATGACTATTTTATGTTGCACACAGTTTTGTGGGTCAAAAATTAGGAAAGGTCTTGACTGGGTCATTCTTGCTTGATGTATATCTTTTTTCTATCCAATGCCAACTGGACTTAGAGTCACCGAAAGACTTTACTGTGTTAGACATCTAAGATGGTTCACTAACAAAGCTGGCAGTTGACCTAGTAGTTAGCCAACAGCTCAGATAATATGTAAGTGGGAGTACCTACATGTGAACTCCCCAGTGTGGCAGCATCAAGATGGTTATATTTCTTCACATGGAGGTTTAGGGCCCCAGCATGAATGTATCAGCAAACAAGGTGGTAGGTTCAAGATCTCTTAAAGAATAGTATCAAAGTCTATCCATGTTGTTGCACATGGTGAGATTTTGTTCTTTTTATGGCTGAGTAATATCCCATTGTATATGTACCTCATCTTCTTTATGTATTCATCTGTGGATGGACACCAAGGCCACTTCCATGTCTTGGCTGTTGTCAATAATGTTGCAATGTACAAAATAAATGAATAAAACAGAAACAAACTCTTTATAGATAAAGAGAACAAATTCTGGGTACACAGATGGCCAGGGGTTTGGGAGAATGGGTTAAAAGGTGAAAGGTATGAAGAAGTACAAATTGCCACTTATTAAAAATAGTCATAGGGATGTAAAGTACAACTTAGGGAATATAGTCAGTAACATTGTAATAACTACATAAGGTGTCATACGGGTGTCACAATTATGTCAGATGGGTACTAAACTTACTGGGGTTATAATTTTATAAGTTTTGTAGATGTCTAATCACTACATTTAACACCTGAAACTAATATAATACTCTACGTATGTCAACTATAATTAAAAAATACATTTAAAAAAAAGAATAGTATCAAAAATCAGCTAGCATCACTTTAGCTGTATTCTTTTGGTCAAGGCATCCACAAGCATCCTTGGATTTAAGTTAAGAGACAGACTTTACCCTTCAGTGGAATATCAAGAATATTTCGGCTAATATTTTTTAAACCACCAATTTCTGAAGCCCTGTATGTCCTGGATTGTAGATAATTCCCATAGGATGTGTTTCAATTTCCTTCAGCCAGGTGGCTCAGAGTGTTTTGGTCTGCAACTAATTTTTATATTGATTTCTCAGCTTGAAGGTTCTCATGCCATATGTGTTGTAAAAATTCATACGTAACATCCACTTATGATACAAACCTGCAGCTTCATTTTATTATATAAACTTTTAAAAATCTACCTAGATTTGTAAGCAGAAACAACCTCTTTGTTAAATCCTTGGGCCAATTAGGAGAGTTTTTCTTGTCTATATTAGCCTAGAGGGCAACTCTTTTGGAATTCTCTTTGTGAAATAAAGTCCAACTTGTCTTGCATGGACCCAAGCCCATGTCTTCTGTCCCTATATGGTAATTAAATCCCAACACTTGGTCATGAAGATCTATATCTGGGTCTGATGCTATACCTTATACACATCTCAAGCCCATGGGGTCTTGTTCTTTATTCCCTCTTAGTTTTGCACTTGGAGGTATTTGCGTTACTTTATTTTGAATTATGCTACACATTTAAATGTTATTGTCAATATATTCTACCCAGCATCTCTATGTGTTTGCAGCGGGAAGATCATCTATAGTAACTTCAGTCTAAGATGGTCCCAGAAGTCTTCATTTTTCAAACAATTTTTGAGGTTAAAAAATGAGAACTATTGAATGACTGTCCTTGAAGATAACTTTAAGAGACCATGATTAGTGGGCAAGAATGAATGTTTTCCCTCCACTAGCATGCTTTTATGTAAGGGCATCTATTTCTTATTTTCTGATCTAGATCAATAGATAGATGCCATTTTAGCCAACCTCAAATGGCAGCTGAAGCATGTGTACTCACTGCCTTTTTGCTATCCATCACAGCTATTCTTCTTGTCGTACATTTGGCAGGATAATCAATAGGACCCAAATGGCAATCAATTTCATGTGATTGCACTTGGTTTCCCATCGATTTCAATGCTGATTCTATGGCAGAATAATGAGGGAGATCTGATGCCAATCATTGCTTGTGAATGCCACTGCGCATCTTTCTAGGTGACTGGACTGCATCGAAGAGATGGGGGGAAAGAAACATGCTGGCAAAAAGACGGAGAGAGGACAGTGAGCCCAATGCTGAAGAGGAAGAAAAAGATGTTAATAATTATGTGAAAAGGAAAGCTTGAATTATGACACTTCTGTGATCCAGAACTACGGCAAAACCTTCTACGATTGGTAAAGTAGAGGGTAAACCCAGTCTTGAGGCCATATAGCCTAAATAGGATTCCAAGGTATATTTCCCTGATAATCATGATGTTTAATAGCTTAATCTTGGTGAGAAAATCTTGGTTGTAAGTTTGCACTTGGAAATGATTAGGCTCATTGCTTTCTGACCATCAAATGCCATTTTCTTGAAGCCAGAAATCACATTGTTGTTTACCCACAAAATACTCAACCATCCTCCATTATATGATTCTCAAGGAATAATTGTCGAAAACATATATTGTACCATTTATGAATATATTTTCTAGTCTATGGACATAATGTATTATTATTATCCACCAGATTTCTGTCAACATTGACATCCTAGTTTGACATGACAGAGTCATTACACCAGGTGAAGGATCACCGTTGATCCTAATAAGTAGTCAAAGTTAACAACAAAATATGTTTAATTTAGATTCCTTTTAAAGCATAAGCCCTTCCCCATCTTTGGGTTATTTTTCTCTGAATTTGGCAAAAGTTTTCTATAGAGTATATTTATATTTTTAAATGGAAATATATTCACAATAGCCAAAAGTTAGTGATATGGAAAGATATTATATTAAGGCATATCTCTTCTCCCACTGTCTCCATCACTCTTTTCTATCCTGTCCCCTTTAGGTAATGTCATACTAGTTTGTTATGTTCTAGTGCTGCCTTATGCAAAAACAAGCACACATGAATAATACTTTTATGTTTTTCATTTATTATACAAAAGGAACCATATTATACATGAAGTTATACCCCTTTTTAATTGAATATACCTTAGAATTTTTTCACATATCAGTACCTACAGAAGAACACTTTAATTCTATTTAGCCACTTCATAGTACTTTATTGTGTAATTTGGCAAAGTTTATTTAACCAACACCCTATTCATGGACAATTGAGTTGTGTCCACTCTTTTGCAATTACAGTGTTGCAATTAATAATCATGAACACCTGTCATTTCTTACATGTGCAAGTGCATCTGGGCAACATGTTCAAAAGGTAAATATATTTGTAATTTGAATAGTGTTAATTTGCCCTTGATATGGGTTATAACATTTGCATTTCCACATGTACTATAATGTGTAAATATACCTGCTGCCCCACAATACTACCAAGAGAGGTGAAAAAAATACCTCAGTATAAGTTTAATATGCATTTCCATAATTGTGACTGACATTGGGTATATTTTTACATGTTTTAAGGGCCATTTATGTTGCTTTGTTTTGGCGAACCATCTGTGTATATTCTTTGTCTATTCACTCATGTGTCTTCACATGCTTTTATGGTTTCTTTTTTCTTGCTCCTTTTTTTCATTTGGAGCTTGTTCTAGTGTACAGTTTGAGATATAGATCCAACTTCTTTTTTCAGGTTAAAACTCAGTAGTCCAAAGTCCTCATGAACCTAGCAATTAAAGATGTTATCATTATTATATATTAACATCATGTATCTTGTTTAATTTCTGGACTTTCCATTCTCTTCTATTGGCCTCATTCTTTATTCAAGCACTTTCTCAACTGCTGAGATATCCCTGTGTGTTTTAATTTTTGGTAAGAAAACTGTCCTTGTATAGTTTCTTTTTCAGGATTTCACTGGATGCTCTTGCATATGCTGTAGTGAATATTCCTTATAGATTTGTTTGTGATCATTTAACCTTGGGTGTGAGGACATGAAGGATGAAGCAGACCTCTGTATATGTTATATGTTTTTCTATGGATGATTTTTCTCTCCTTATAAAATAAATAAAACTGAGACTGAATGAAATTACCAGGTTTATAGAGATAATTGTCTTGTGAATTTAAGGTTAACTTTGTATTACCCAACATAACCCAACAGAATATGCTCTGAAGAATTAACTTACCTTACCAAGTTAAGTAGTAAGCCCTCCTTAGTCAGAGCCCCATCTTGCCAGGTCCAAAAATTAACTAAACCAATAAGCCCTCTGGGCTTCAGGTCTAACAACCTTAAGAAAAGGGGATTAGGAAACAGCTGTTTAGCTGTGGTGAATGAAAGCTGAAAGAGCCATGACATTTGTGAGTGAAGCCTGCACTCAGACTGGGGTAGGTGTTACATACATCTCATACTTTGTCATAAGCTACTCCTTCTTTAAATTGGAAAATGATGGCCCAAGCAGCTTGGCATGACCCTGGAGGAGCCATTCATAGCACATCAGCTGAACCCCAGGCATCCCTTTTGGGGAAAGCACATCTGGGCATATCTGCCTAGGGAGGGACTGAGGTATGGGGAGGTCAGGCAAGAAATCCAATAGGAGGGTGTACTTGAACTAGGTCTTGAAGGATGAGAGAAAGATTTCTGATAGATGAGTTTGGAAAGGGCATTCCAGAGGAAAGAAATAGCACAAAAGCAAAGAAGTTCATGGATGCACAGTTTATTCTGGGAATGGCAAGTGGTTTAGTGGGGCTGTAATGAGGTACACAGGGGCATGGATAATACCTGTGTGGGCAGACAGATCCTGCTGTGTTCTCTATGTCAGTACCTGAAACTTTAGTCTAACTCTTTTCCCTATGTGAGAAATTACTGAAGGGCCCTTTATTTAACCTGCATTTTATTATAAAAATATTGCTTACACACACACACACACACACACACACACACACACGAATTTTCTCTCCAGAAACATGTATGATGGGTATATGCCTTTTACTTTTTTTTTTTTTTTTTAGATTTTATTTATTATTTTTTTAGAGAGAGGGGAAGGGGGAGAGGCAGAGAGGGCGAGAGACATAAGTGTATGGTTGCCTTTCATCTACCTCCAGCTATGGACCTGGTTAGAGACCTGGCTTGCAACCTGGTTATGTGCCCTGATTGGGGATCAAACCAGCAACCTTTGGGTTCACAGGATGGCACCTTACCCACTGTGCCACCAGCCAGGGCTATGCCTTTTAAAAGAAGGAGATTGTACTAGTTTTTCCCCTCCACTTAATTACGTCTCTTTTCTATAACTGTTCTTGAAAAGCCACACCATTCTTTGGAACAACACCTTCTTTGAATTGGTATAAGGACTTTTTCTCCACAAGATACACTAAATAAATGCACTAAGGTGAGAATTTTGACACTACAGTTTCAGGCAAAGACACACTCACCAATTTACTTGAATAATGAGTCTCTAGTCAAAGATTATCATACAGAGATTATCATAGAACTGCGTACCATGTTTGGATGAAGCCAAAAGGTTTTGTTTGGTATCTATAACCCAAGCAAGGCAAAGCTATACTGCCTTTCCTACATCTTCAGTCTGTAGTTTGTGTGTGCTATTTCCACATGATCAAAGCATCTATACTATTACTTTATTTTTAAGAGTGGTTTCTGGGTAAGGTAACTATGAGCTCACATGAAAGTGAAGAAAACGGCACAGAAAGCAGAATCCACCTTCCTAAGAAGTGCTCCTTCATGCCCTACTCCACCACCCACCACCAACTGTTGTCTCTTGCCCCTTGGGCAAGAACAATGGACCTTCATTACATGCACACTTGTAAACTGATGTTTATTACTTACACAAACTTACTTTTACCATTCAATTGATTTGTTTTTCTATCTTATAAAACATTTTGGTTATTTGAGGTTGGATTAGAGCACAATGCAATTTCCCCAATAAGACTGATGTAAGTAGTTTTTCACAAAACATTTCTTCACTTTATGGCCAGGCTTTCAAGAACACACCAGTGTTTTTAAGGAAGGATGTAAAGGGTCTCTAAGGGTGTAGGTTATGGCCAAGACCACAATAGCATGCACCCCATTCTATACCATTTGGTTTATGACTTTCCACGATTCAGTGTCTGTAGATACCGCAATGAGTCTAACCCTCCTACTCTGATCTCTTATCAGATGATCTAGATTCTATTTTTTTTTTTTAAGGAAAAGAAAAATTAACAATAAAAACATGCTGTAGTGGAGATCCTTTCACATACATCTGGAAACACTGGTGCAAGAATAACTGTAGGAGAAGTATCTAAGAGTAGAATTGCTGGGTCAAATAATGTACACATTTATGATGTGACAGTGAATACCAAATTGTCCTTCTAGGAAGATGCACCAATTTACACTACTATTAATATCAAATAAGGGTCCATACACCTTTACCAACAGAGGACAATAGCAAACATTTTTAGATATGAAAAAGTCATTGATCGGTTTTTAAATGTATTTCTTTAAATGTTAGCAAAGTGTAAGAATGAAAAACATTTTTTATATGCTTATGGTGTTTACAGTTCTTTTTCTTTGATCTGCCTCTTCATGTCCTTTGCCTATTTTTTCATTTATTTGTTCACCTCTCTTTCATTCAATTATAAGACTTAAAGGTGTTAAATAAGGGTGAGATACAATCACATTTTAGAAAATTATTTCTCTATATACCATGAAATTAATATAATCATTTATCACTCATTTGACTAATTTATCCATATTTTAGTGATTTCTAAAGAATTTGGGCAGATTTCTCTCAGTCTTTCCTGTGGAAATTTCTCTTTTTAAAATTAATTTATTGTTGTTGTATTACAGTTGTTCCATTTTCCCCCCACAGTCAATCTTCACCTTGTCGACGTCCATAGGTCATTTATACTAGTTCCTTGAATAAACTCTTCCCCTCTTTTCCACCTTCTCCCCCTCCCTGCTCCCCTCTGGTCACTGTAAGTCTGTTCTTTGTTTCCATGTCTCTGGTTCTATTTTGCTCATTTGTTTATTTTGTTCATTAGTTTCCTGTATTAGGTGAGATCACCTGGTATTTGTCTTTTGCCCTCTGGTTATTTCACTAAACATAATACTCTCCAGTTCCATCCATGTTGTCCCAAAAGGTAGGAGTTCCTTCTTTTTTTTCCTGCTGTGTAGTATTCCATTGTGCAAATGTACCACCATTTTTTGATCCAATCATCCATTGATGGGCACTTAAGCTGTTTCCAGCACTTGGCTATTGTACATAGTGCTGCTGTGAACATAGTGGTGCATAGGTTCTTCTGAATTGGAGTTTCAGGATTCTTTGGGTATAGTCCTAGCAGTGGAATTGCTGGGTCAAAAGGCAGTTCTATTTTTAGTTTTTTGTAGAAATTCTATAGTGTTTTTCATAGTGGCTGCACCAGTCTGCATTCCCATCAACAATGCACTAAGAGTTCCTTTTCTCCATATCCTTGCTAGCACTTGTTGTTTGTTGACTTGTTGATAATGGTCATTCTAACTAGTGTGGGGTGGCATCTCATTGTGGTTTTAATTTGCAACTCTCTGATGGCTAGTGATGTTGAGCATTCTTTCATATGCTTATGGGCCTTTTGTATGTCCACCTCGGAGAAGTGTCTGTTCAGTTCATTTGCCCGCTTTTGATTTGGATTATCTGTCTTCCTGGTGTTGGTTTGTATAAATTCTTTATATATTTTGGAGATCAAACCCTTCTCTGAGATATCATTGGCAAATATGTTTTCCCATACAGTTGGTTTCCTTTTCATTTGCTGATGTTTTCTTTAATTGAGCAGAAACTTTTTGGTTTGATGTAGTCCCATTTGCTTATTCCTTTATTTCCCTTGCCCTCAGAGAAATATCTGTGAAAATACTGCTGGATGGGATAGCTGAAATTTTACTGCCTATGTTTTTCGCTAGGAATTTCATGGTGGCATGGCTTATGTTTAAATCTTTTTTCTTCCTTGAGTTTATTCTGATGTATGGCATAAGTTGGTGGTCTCTTTTTATTTATTTATCTTTGGATGTCCATCTAATTCTTCCAGTACCATTTGCTAAAGAGGCTGTTTTTACCCCATTTTATGCTCCTTCTTGCTTTGTCAAATATTAGTTAACCATAGAGATCTGGGTTTATTTCTGGGCTCTCTATTCTGTTCCATTGATCTATGTATATGTCTATTCTTATGTCAGTACCAGACTGTTTTGATTACAGTGGCCTTGTGATTTAGTTTGATATCCAGTATTGTAATTCCTCCTACTTCATTCTTCTTTCTCAAGATTGTTGTGGCTATTTGTGGTCATTTTTGGCTCCATATAAAATTTTGAAATATTTGTTCTAGATCTGTAGAATATGTCATTGGTATTTTAATAGGGATTGCATTGAATCTATAAATTGCTTTGGGTAGTATGGACATTTTAATGATGTTAATTCTCCCAATCCATGAACATGGTACATGCTTCCATTTATTTGTATCTTCCTTGATTTCTTTCTTCAGTGTTTTGTAGTACACTGTAGTTTTCCGAGAACAGGTTTTTTACCTTCTTCATTAAGTTTATTTCTAGGTACTTTATTTTTCTTGTTGCAATAATAAATGGGACTTTTTTTTTAGTTTCTATCTGTGACGTTTCATCGTTGGTGTATAAAAAGGCCTTCAATTTCTGGATATTGACTTTGTAGTCAGCTACTTTGCCAAATTCACTTATTAGGTCAAGTAGTTTGTTGGTGGAGTCTATGGGGTTTTCGATGTACACTGTCATATCATCTGCAAATAATGACAGTTTCACTTCTGCCTTTCCAATTTGGATGTCTTTGATTCCTTTTTCTTGTCTGATTGCTGTGGCCAGAACTTCCAAAACTTTATTGAATAGAAGTGAAGAGAGTGAACA
The DNA here is from genome assembly GCA_004026585.1 of Noctilio leporinus. Classification (NCBI taxonomy): domain Eukaryota; kingdom Metazoa; phylum Chordata; class Mammalia; order Chiroptera; family Noctilionidae; genus Noctilio; species Noctilio leporinus. The sequence goes on along the minus strand of PVIW01000439.1, from coordinate 142,876 downwards.
CCCTGGTCTTGTTCCTGATCTTAAGTGGGAGACTTTTATTTTCTGCCCATTGAGTCTTTTTTAAAGTATATTTTATTGATTATGCTGCTAAAGTTGTCCTGATTTTTCCTCCTTGCTCTTCTCCACCCAGTATCCCCCTTCCCTCCAGCAATCCCACCCTCCTTAGTTCATGCCCATGGGCCATACGTATAAGTTCCCTGGCTTCACCCTTTTCGATATTATTCTTAACTTCCTCCTGTCTATCTTGTACCCACCAATTATGTTTCCTAATTGCTGCACAATTTCCCCATTTCTCCCTATTCCCCATCCTAGCTGATAACCCTCCAAATGATCCCCATACTTATGGTTCTAATATTATTCTGGTTGTTTGCTTAGTTTGTTTTTGTTTTAATTTTTTCAGGCTCTGCTGCTGATAGTTGTGAGTTTGTTGTCATTTTAACATTCATAGTTTTGATCTTCTTAAAGAAGTCCCTTTAACATTCCATATAATAATAGCTTGTTGATGATAAACTCCTTTAGCTTTACCTTATCTGGGAAGCACTTTATCTGCACTTCCATTCTAAATGATAGCTTTACTGGATAGAGTCATCTTGGTTTTTAGGTTCTTGCTTTTCATCACTTTGAATACTTCTTGCCAGTCCCTCCTTGCCTGCAAAGTTTCTTTTGAGAAATCAGCTGATAGTCTTATTGGAACTCCTTGTAGGTAACTCTTCTTTCCTCTTGCTGCTTTTAAGATTCCCTCTGTATCTTTAATCTTTGGCATTTTAATTATGATGTGTCTTGGTGTGGTCTTCCTTGGGCATAGCCTATTTGGGACTCTGCTTTCTGCACTTATATGTCTGTCTCCATCACTAAATTTGGGAAGTTTTCCTTCATTATTTTTTCCCTTAAGTTTTCAATTTCTTGCTCTGTCTCTTATCCTTCTGGCACCCTTTTGATTCAGATGTTGGAACATTTTAAATTTACCCCAGGGGTTCCTAAGCTTCTCATTTTTTTCATTTCTTGTTTCCTCATTCTGTACTGGTTGACTGTTTATTTCTTCTTTATGTTCCAAATCATTGATTTGAACCCCAGGTTTTTTTCTCTTCACCATTGGTTTTGTGTGGATTTTTTTGTTTGTTTCAGTTAGCATAGCCTTTACTTTTTCCCTTCTGCATTTGCCATACTAGGATATATCTGTCAAATCTGTGAGCATCTTTATCATCAGCATTTGAACTCTGCATCTGTTAGGTTGGCTATCTCCTTGTCTATTAGGTTGGATATCTCCTTGTTACTTAGTTCTCCCACTAGAACCTTGATCTATTCCCTCTTTTGGGCCACACCTCTCTGTCTCTTGAATGCAACTTGACAGGCTCCTGTGTTTGCCTCTGTATCTTAGATAGAACTGTCACACCTATTACATTGTAAGGGGCATAGCCTTAGGTATTAGTCAGGGTGGGGTGACCTGTTTCACCATGCTGTGGCACTGTATGTAAGAGATGAAGTCTGATAGGGAGCTATACTGCTTGCTCAGCACTCACCCCTTTTCCAAGCACTTCTTCTCCTTCCTGTACAGTACTGGCATCCCTCTAGCTGTTGCCCTGATCATGGTTCCAAGAGTGGGTGGGTCTGTCGATGTTCTAGGAGTATGGGGGTTCTCTAAACAAATATACTCTGTTGAGAGACCAGCAGTTTCTTCTGCCACCCCCAACCCCTGGTTTTCACAGTCAAAAGCAAGGTGGCTTTATTTTCTCCCTGGTACTAGAGCTGTGAGTGTTGTGTTCTGGTCTGGTATTGGGAATGCTCCCCAGGTGTCCCTACTTTGTAAAATGTGTGACTATGTTTTCTGCTGGCTGGCCACAGCCACTGTCCTACTGCTGCTACTGTGCCACCAAACTGTACCTCCAAACCCTGCCTTCTCTGTCCCAGCTCTGCCCCTCCTTCCTATCTGGATGAGTATTTCTTCTTTATATCTTTGTTTGTTGGAATTCTATGCAGCTCAGCTTTGAGGTAGATGTATTCCTTCTTAGTTGTGGAAGCCTTCGTGGAAGTTTCTTGAAGCCCAGCAACCAGGAGATCCTTACTTAGGTATTGTTCAGCCTTCACTGTTCATGGGACAAATGGGCTGTTTCCTTCATTGTTTTTCCGTGGTGTGTTGTAGGCAGCATATTAGATATCCAATCTCCAGAATCCTAATCTAAAATGATATTTAGCTCCTATAGCCTACATTGCCTGTATTTTTTATCTTTCTTGGTGTAATATTTTTAATTCTTAGGTGTGTTACAAAGAGCCAACAAAGCAAAGGATATAAAACACTTTGAGGTTAAAAAGAAAAAAACTTACTATAAAAGTATCAAGTTTACAGAATCTCATCGGCTAAGTCTCATTGAAAGAGAATTATTTTTTTCTGAAATTTGAAGGTTTGGCAGAAAACTACAGTAACCAGAAAGTCTGGCAACAAAAAAGCAGAGAAATTATACTTTCTGAGTTTAGTCAAGGAACTAGTATGGAAGGACCATGGACATGGACAACAAGTGGGATTGACTTTGGGGTGAGTGGGAAAGGGGGCAGAGGGAAGGAAAAAAGTGATGGATGTAATACAACAACAATAAAATTAAATTTTAAAAAAAGGAGTGAATGAGACATAAAAAAAATTTGATTTGTCAGACTATTTCAAAAGTGGAAAATGAAAGATACATCAGCATTGTATTAATTTCTCTGAAACTCTGTTTCATTTCTCTCTGAGGGTCAGAAACACTTCTTCCTACTCATCTTGGAAGAATATATACTTGGTAACTGCTTGTAATGAAGGCATCCCTTTTTCTAAACGGAACTTTCTATTTCTCTTTATACAGAATCTAAACTCCCCAGGTGGGGATTAATGTCTTTTTACATGTAGCTAATAAGATCTGTCTCTGTTCTCAAATGTGAAATAGCTGCTCCCTCCACAGTACATATTGCATTGTCCTCCACCCATGACTCATCTGGCCCTAAGGTCAGCCAGGTTCTGCCTCTCTGTGAAATTTGGGTTCCTTCTCTCCCACATAGTCCTCTAGACCCCATCCTCCCCAACTCTCCCTTAGGCTTTCTTTAACCTCGTCTACAAGTGAGGTTTGTTTCCCCAACAAGATTATGAGGCTCTTGAGATCAAGAGTCTTGTAATAGGTTTCTTAGTGGCCCCTCCCCTCAGAGGTGCTATCATAATGATAAGCACTAAATATTTACCAATTGAATGACCTTGAGATACTTCTAACCTGTAATGTGAGGTCCTTCTCAAAATTTTCTACTATAAGATGCTTGATTCTGACCATTCCTTTTCTACTATACTTTTAGGACCCACATCCTTCACCTATCTTTTCAATGCTGGGGTTTTCTGATTATTCCATTCTCACCCTTCTGCTCTACTCAAAAAAATCTCATACTCTCATATTAACTGTCATCAGTGACTTAAGAGTGTAGCCTGAAAAAACTCTGACACCAAAGTCAGGCCCACCTGACTGATTCACATGCCTACCAGACATATGCATCCCGATATCTCTGAGGCACCCAAATACAACCTATCTAAAATTGGACTCATTGTTGTCTCCCAGCCCTGTTCCTGTATTCTCCATCTTTACTGGTGGCTTCACCAACCTCCCAGTCATCCAAGTTAGAAATCCAAGAGTCACCCTTGATTTTTCTTTCATCTACCTGCCATTCCCATAGACAATCAAATACCAAGCCTTATAGATTTTAACCCAAATATGTAACCACTTTTCACCCCAACTCTCAGTGCCTGAGCTAAGGCTTACATCATCTCTGCATAATTGTAGCCATTTCATAACTTTTCTGTCTGGCCTTTATCTAATGCCTCTCCATTCTTTCCAGAGTGATCAATTTTCTCTGTTCAAAATAGTTACCTCTCTGTTGCCTACAGGATGACATCCCTGATTCTCAGCCTGACGTATAAGATCCACAGAGCTTTGTCACTGTCCACTCCTCCTGTCTTTTACAATGCCCACTGAACACAGAAACAACACAGAACTGGTTCTTCCTTACCCATCCACCACTACACCTTCCTATATTCTTGCCTTGCCTCTTGCTCCAAATGACTGCCTTGGCTCAAATGTTCTTCCACCTTTTCCTTACCTAGCCACATCTGTTTATACTTTAACAGTGGACTCAGGGGGCCCTTCCCCAGGAAGCAAAGCATTTTCTGATATGTCATCCCTCCCATTTTGGATCCCAACTCACAAGTAAGCAATACTGCATCCAAATCATTATGATTTCACATAGAATGCTATACTACATTTATGGTAGTTTTCCATTTCTGTACCTAGTTTCTCACTCAGTTGTGAGCTTCATGAGGACAAGGTTCATATTTTATGCATCTTTAGTGTGACATGTATTAGTAAGTACCCAGTTTACTGAATGAAAAACATCAGTGTTTATGTCTCCTTGGCATGCAGACAATTGCAATGATATATGAATGTTTAGGCTACTTCTTAATGCATTCTACCTCTTTATAAAAGGTATATTTTGTGGGTTTATGTGGAATAAAGTTTTGAGAAATTGGTATAAATTTATACCAATTTATTGATTTATTATACATATATTTGATAATTTTTGATACTTTTTTCATTTGATTTTTAGAACTTTTCCTGGCTAAACTTTAATATGGTGTTACAGAGTGGGAGAAGTGAACTTTATGCCTATTATGAAATGACTATACTATAGGTTAAATGTGTGTGGCAATAGGCTGCCTCATAAAATCAGATGTTTCAATATTACTTCTAGAATGAGAGCACAAGTTGCCAAGTGATGAGGGTAACCAACAGCATAAGCCTGAATAAACCAAGTAGCTATCAGGATGAAGAGGACTGTAAAACTGGAGGTGGAGAAGAACAGAAAGCAGTATTGCCTTATACTCATGTAGCTGCTATCATGGATCCTGAGTCAATAATTTTTACTGAATGGTGACTTAAACATCAGAACAGAAAAAAAAAAAATTAGGCAACTTTATTTTGGTTTCTGGTTCTTAGTAAGTAAAGATAACTTTAATGTAGCACATAGGAGGCAATTATCAGCAGTCTATCTCAAGTCACTCCAAATGTGAAGGGGTTTTGAGTAACACGTTGGTCAGCTTTTGTGTGTTTCTGCCCCCTAGTGGTTCATTTGAAGTTGTTGACATTCTTTTTTTATAATTTATTTAATTTTATTGTTGTTGTATTCCATCCATCCCCTTTTTACTCCCCTCTGTCCCCTTCCCCACCCACCCACTCCCCCACCAACAGTGCACCAGGGTTCACTTTTTCCCACATCCTCGTCAACACTTGTTGTTTGTTGATTTGTTGATGATTGTCATTCTGACAGGTGTGAGGTGATATCTTATTGTTGTTTTAATTTGCATCTCTCTGATGGCTAGTGATGTTGAGCATACTTTCATATGCTTCTGGGCCTTTTGTATGTCTTCCTCAGTGAGTTGTCTGTTCAGGTCTTTTGCCCATTTTTAAATTGGGCTGTCTGTCTCCCTGGTGTTGAGTTGCATTAGTTCTTTATATATTTTGGAGATCAAACCCTTGTCTGAGGTATCATTGGCAAATATGTTTTCCCACACAGTTAGTTCCCTTTGAATTTTGCTGATGTTTTCTTTAGCTGAACAGAAACTTTGCAATTTGATATAGTCCCATTTGTTTGTTTGTTTGTTCTTTTATTTCCTTTGCCCTTGGTGAAGTATCAGTAAACATATTGCTGCATAGGATATCTAAAATTTTACTGCCTGTATTTTTCTCCAGGACCTTTATGGTGGCACTGCTTATGTTTGAGTCCTTTATCCATTCTTGAGTCCATTCTGGTGTATGGTGTAAGTTGATGGTTTAGTTTTATCTTTTTGCATGTTGCTGTCCAGTTTTCCCAACACCACTTGTTGAAGAAACTGTTTTTACTCCATTTTATGTTCCTTTCCCCTTTTTGAAGATTAATTGACCATAGAGTCCTGGGTTTATTTCTGGGCTCTCTATTCTGTTCCATTGATCTATATGTCTATTCTTATGCCAGTACCAGACAGTTTTGATGACAGTAGCCTTATAGTATAGTTTGATGTCCAGTATTGTGATTCCTCCTACCTTGAAGTTGTTGACATTCTTAACCTTGAACACTTGTTGGTGTTTTGTGCAGGAAAGGGAAGAGGATTCTCCCTAGAAAGAAAGATAGTTTCTCTGTGTACAGGTCTGTGCATATTAAAATAGAAATTGATGGAGTATATTTCATTTACTTTGTAACTATTCAGTAACTGCCAGGTCCTGAAAGACTACGCTAACCTGTAAAGAACTATATCAACTATTATTTTACGTAAACCTGGCCATGCCCTCGAAAAATATCGCGGCTTCTTAATTCCGGTAGAATGATTGACACACTCGTTTTATTACCTTCACCCTGTCTAAATTTATTAATAGGTCATTGTTCCACTTGATTTTCCTCCCTTGTTAATCTTTGTGAGATTTGTAGTTTGTAGTTGTTTTGTAGCCGGCATTTTCAAATAATATAGTTTTTATTTTACATTAATCTGAAATGAAATGTTATGGGGTGAAATGAAAGGGGTATAATGGAAAGGAGCCATTAATTTTTAAGGCCAAATAGACTAATTAGTCCCCTCCCCCTTGTCTGTATTAATTGCTAAGAACATTTTTATAGAATTGAGTACATGAAGCAAATTTTGATTTCTTCTTTCCAATGTACAGCATATGTGAAATGCTTGGCCAAAACAAGAAAAGGAGCTTTAGAAGATTGAGTGCTTAATAAGTATGCTTTGTGGTACTGCAGTTTTTAAGTGAGTAAAAAGTAAAATAAATTTGAGGCTTCAAGAGGGAATGCTTGTGTTTTTAATTAAAGGAGACTATAATTGGGAGACTTGAACATTTTATGAGTTCACATATGTGCAATGCTTCATAGCAGATACTTTGTAATATCATTATAGAAGATAAAGAAGAAGACAATCAAAAAGACCACATATCTTATGATTCCATTCCTATTCACTGTGGAAGAAATGCAATTAGTATTAGAGTTAGAAGGCAGATAGATGGTTGGTAGGGCTAGAAATAGGAAAACAGATTAATTGTAACCAAACAGGGAATTCTAGGGAGTGGCACTGAAAATGTTCTAAATCTAGGTTGTGGTGATGGCTGCACAACTGCAAATTTACTGGAAACAACTGTACACTTAAAATGAGTCAATTAAAGAAAAAGAAAATAAAGAAGAAGTAGCATTGCATGGTAGTTATTTGCATGGCACTGGTACCAGAATGATTCAGTGAGAATTCCAGCTCCACTTGTGTGGCCTTGGGAAAGTTTCTTAACCTTCCTGGTGCTCAGTTTATTAATTTGTAAAATGGAAATAATGAGAGTGCTTCCTAAGTCATATCATTGCTGTGAAGACTAAATATGATGATGTATATGAACTCTTTAGTACAGTGCCTGACATTCATGTGTCAATCAATGTCATGTGTTTCTATATTAAAAGACATTCTCATACCTGCACTCCCATGTTCATTGCACTGCTATTCACAATAACCAACAGGTGGATGCAACCCAACTGTCCATCAATGAGTGAAGAGTAAACAAAAGTGGTATATGTATAAACACATACAATGAAGTATTATGCAGCCCTAAAAAGGAAGGAAATCCTGCCATGTGCTACAAAGTGAATGAAACCTTGAGGCATAAGCTAAGTGAAGTAAACCAGTCACAGATAGACAAATACTATATGATTCCACTTATGCAAAGTATTGAAAGTAATCATATTTCTAGAAACAGAGTAAATGGTGGTTATCAGGGGCCAGGGGAAGGGAAAGTGGAGACTTATTGTTTAATGGGTATAGAGCTTCAGATTTGCAAGATGAGAATGTTCTGGAGATTGCCCAGCAATGAGGATGTACTTATCCCCACTGAACTGTGTACTTAACAATGGTTGAGGTGGTAATTTTTATGTTATTTAAATTTTTTTTTAAAGATTTTATTTATTATCTTCAGAGAGAGTGGAAGGGAGGGAGGAAGAGAGGAAGAAAAATATCAATGTATAGTTGCCTTTCACCTGCATCCAGCTACAGATCTGGCTAGAGAACTGGCTTGCAACCAGATTATGTGCCCTGGCTGGGAATTGAACCAGAGAGACCTTTGGGTCCGCAGGCTGGTGCCTATCCACTGAGCCACCAGCCAGGGCTTTTGTTATTATTATTTATTTTTTACTGCTATTTAAAAGAGCACAGAGAGTTTCTGGTGAGCTGGGAATGTTTGCTATCCTGATCTGGGTGCTAGTAACATGAATATGTTTAGTTTGTGAACATTTGTCAAAAATATGTTTATGATTTGAGCACTTTGCAATAAAAACGTTTAAAAACAAGGCTGGTGGCTCAGTGGATAGGTGCCGGCCTTCGAACCCAAAGGTCACTGGTTCGGTTCCCCAGTCAGGGCGCATAATCAGGTTGCAAGCCAGGTCTCCAGCCAGGTCCGTAGCTAGAGGCAGGTGAAAGGCAAACATACATTGATGTTTCTCTCCCTTTCTTCCTCCTTCCCTGCCCTCTCTCTGAAAATAATGAATAAAATCTTTTAAAAAATATGATAAAATAAAAACATATTCCCTTTCTTCAGTGATGACCTTACAGTCTCATAGCCAGGAAAAGCACATAATTGCTTATAGAAACAAAATTGTAAAATATTAACATATGAAAATGATTGTTTAGTAAAATAGAAATAACTATTTAGCAAGCAGTTGTGCTAAGAATTCAAGGTATTCAAATATCCTTTGTGTCATGTTACAACCTGAAAAAACTTTACTTAAGAAAATGCGACACTATCTAGTAGGGACAAAATTTTTGCCAACATGCATAAAGATATTTATTTATTTATTTAGAATTGTTCTATTACAGTGATCCTATTTTCCCCCATTGCCTTTCCCTGCCTCACCCACTCCCCCTTCTCCCACCGTCAACCCCTGCCCTGTTGTTCATGTCCATGGGTCATTTGTACTAGTTCCTTGACTAAACCCTTCCCCTTCTTTCCCCCAAGGGAAAGGATCTTATTTTTTGCTTTTTACCAGCCACACTTAGGGGAAGGCTCAGAAGACCTCAGTAACACAAAATGTACCTCTTAAAAAGTAAATGTGCCGGCCTGCAAACCCAAAGGTCACTGGTTCGATTCCCAGGGCACACAACCAGATTACAAACCAGGTCTCCAGCCAGGTCCTTAGCTGGAGGCAGGCAAAAGGCAACCATACATTGATGTGTGTCTCCCTCCCTTCCTCTCTCTCTAAAAATAATAAATAAAATCATTTAAAAATTCATTAAAAAAGCAATTAACAAACAATAATTGACATATCGCTGGTTCGATTCCCCAGCCAGGGCACATAACCAGGTTGCAAGCCAAGTCTCTAGCCAGGTCCGTAGCTGGGGGCAGGTGAAAAGCAACCATACAGAGATGCCTCTCTCCTTTTCCTTCTCTTTAAAAATAATAAATAAAATCTTAAATAAATAAATAAATTTAGATGAAAAAAACAATAATTGACATATAAATTTTATAAGTCTTATTGAAATATAATTCACCCATTTAAAGTTTACAATTTAGTGATTTTAGTATCTTCGCAGAGTTCTACAGCCATCACCACAATCAATTGTAAACATTTCCATCACCTCAGAAAGAAACTCTGTAACATTTAGCACTTTTCATTTATTTTCCACATCCACACTTCCACTCCTAAGCAATGACTAATCTGTCTTTATAGATACACCTATTTATATTTGACATAAATAGGATCATACAATATGCGATTTTTTCTGGCTGGCTTCTTCCACTTATAATGTTTTAAGATTAATTAATGTTGTAACAGTACCAGTACTTCATTCCTTTTTATTACTGAATAATATTCTATTATGAACATAGCACACTTTATAAGAGAACTATATATTATTTATCCCTTTATTTAAATCCCCCTGTGGTCAGAGAATATACCTGGTTTAAGTTTAAATCATTTTAACTTTATTGAGACTTGTTTTACATCTCAATAATATGGTCTATTTTGGTAAATATTCTGTGTGAAGCTGGTTGATTTTGTTGTTAAGTCTATCTCCTTGATGATTTTGGTTTACTTTTTAAGAAATCAATTGTTGAAAGAGAGGCATTGAAATCTCCAACTATAATTGCTGAATTCCGTATTTTTCTTTGTAGTTCTATCAGATTTTCTTTGTAGTTATATCAGAATGTTGTTGCTTTGCCATCTAATTTGTCTAATAGTGATGTAGCCGTTTTAGCTACATCAATTATTGTTAGCATAGTATATCTTTTACTGCCCTTATAGTTTTAACTTCTTTGTGTCTTTAAAGTTAAAGTGTGTTTCTTGTAAGCACCATATAGTTGGGTCTTTAATTTAATCTGAAAATCTCTACCTTTAAATTGGAGAATTTAGTGTTACATTTAATGTGATTATCAATATTGTTAAGTTTAAACATATCATGTTGCTCATGTTTTCTTTTCGTCCTGTCTGTGATTTCTACTCTTTTTTCTTTTTTTCTCCAGCTCGTTTTTAAATTGAATACTTTTAAAATTCTATTTTATCCCATCTATTGACTTATTAATTAAAACTTTTAAAATTTTGGTCATTTAGGATAGTATATATTTTAAAATAATTACAGCCTAACCTTCAAGTGACATTATACCACTTTACCATTAATGAAAGAATATTCTTCCATTTTCTTCCTCTCAATCTTTATGTTATTGTTATATATTTAGTTTGTACATATATTATACAACCCATACATATTGCTATTATTTTTGTTTAAATGGCCAATTATATTTTAAATATACTTAAATAACAGAAACATCCTTACATATTTACTCAAGTAGTTATCATTTCTGGTAACTCTCCATTTCCTTGTGTAGATCACGATTTCCATCAAGTATCATTTTCCTTCTGCCTAAAGGACCTCTTTCATCATTTCTTTTTCTTTTTTTTAAATTGTTGTTATATTACATTCATCTCATTTCCCCTCCTCTCCTCTCCCCTTCATCATTTCTTATAATGGGGTCTCCTGGTGTTGAGTTCTTTCAACTTTTCTATGTCTAAAAAGTCTTTATTTCCCTTTGCCTTGAAAGTAAAGAATCCTAGATTAATAGTTTTCTTTTTTGTGCTGTTTTTTAAAGATGTCGCTCCACCATTGTCTTTGTCTGTTCTGGCTGCTATAATAATAATAGCACAGGTGGGGGGATTTAAACAACAAGCATTTATTTCTGGTGGCTGGGAGGTCCAAGATCAAGGCGCTGGCAGATTTGGTGTCTGGTGAGGGGTGTGGCTCACATCCCGGTTCTTTTTTTTTTTTTTTTGCGGCAACCTCAATAGTAAAAGGGGCTAATGATCTCTCTGAGGTCTTATTTATTTCTTTATTTAATTTTTATTGTAGTTTTTCCATTGCCATTTAGTCTCCCCACCCCAGCAATCACCACACTGTTGTCTAGGTCCATGAGCCCTCTTTCCTTTTTGCTCAATCCTACTTTTTGCTCAAATCCCGACTAGCTCTCAATGAGTCTGTCCCCATTTACCAATCTCATTCACAAGGGCTCTTACCTCATGACCTAATTACCCCTCAAAGGCACCACCTGCTTATATCATTACCCTGGGGAGTTGGAATTTCAACACATGAATTTTGGAGAAACCTAACATTCATTCCATTGCAACTGTCTTCACACATTTTTCTTTCCAAGCAAGTCTTTTATCATCCTTATCTTTGTGTTTCTGCAGATCATCTTTTACCTCTGATAAATTTTTAAGGTTTTCTTTTTCTCACTGATTTAGGATGTGCCTTAATTTAGTTTTTTGTGCTTAGGGTTTGTGGAGATTCTTGGGTGTATGGGCTCATAGTTTTCATCAAGGATTAGCAATTGTGTATTTATAGGAATATACCAATATCCAGTATTTGACTCACCAGTGGGGAATAAATTATTCCTAGAATAAACATTGCTCTAATCCCCTAAAAAATCTGAAAAGAACTGAAGGGATTTAATAGTTTTGAAGTAACTGAACTATGTCTCAGGTCCTTTTGAGTACTTTGCCCAGTGCCTTACAGATTATGAGTTATTCTAGCCTGGTGGATGGGAACAATATTTCCATACCTGAATGAGCTCCAAGTACAGGTTCTCTCTTGCCTTTTGGGTAGTTCTTTTACCGCATCTGGTAGTTTTCCCAGGTATGTACACCAATCTATTCTAGTGAATATTCAATGTACATCTTTTGTAGTTTCTGGAGTTCTCTTTCTGTGCAGCTCTCTTTTTTCCAGTACTGTATTCTGCAAATTCTAGCTTCTTTAGTCTCCCTAGACTCTCAGCTTTGTCTGTTCAACTTGAATTCTGCCTCAGTGAGTCCCTTGCTCCCTTCATCCTGACCTACAAACTCTCTAAAGGCAGTAAGCTGAGGGAATCACAATGGGCAAAAAGCAAGAAACCAGCAGAATGATAGCCTTCTCTCTCTCTAGTGAGAGCACCTTGTCAAGGTAGACAGAGGGACTTAAAGAACTTTGTCCTCAAATCCTATTTGAAGATATAAAACACCCAGGGTTGGTTCTCCAGTTGCTGGATTTACTTCACTCAGTGCCAAACCTTTATTCATCATGTACTGGGAAGAAGATAGTACTGAATTAGGATGTGTTCTTGCTGTTGCCAATAACTTTCATAATATTATTACCTTTTATGAAAAAGCTACAAACTGCCTGAAGGTCAACAGATGTAACTGATCAAGTGATTTTTACCTTCTTGCCTGTCTAGATTAATTTTAACATATAGTTGTTTCAAACTTTAAATAGTATCTCCCCAAATCTCTTGGGACTCTCTGAGAGAGAGCACATTTATCTTCATTGCCCAACCCCTGGCTGAGGAGTTATTAATGATCCTTTCTCTTTTGTCCCCATGAAACTCTTGGAGTTAGTCTCTGCTAGGCTGCTAGTTTTAAGGTAGGAAGCAGGCTATGACTGAGTTTGGAAGAGATATAGTGGGTCATCCTTGGGCTTTCCTGGGGAAATTATTCTTTTTTAGAACCTTGTTTATAGGGGACTATAGATAAAAGCATGATAACGTCATGCTGATATTGCATTGGAAATAACTCACTACCTGACAATAAAATGATAGCTTGGGCATCATCACTGTGTTTCAGCTGTAATCGGGAAACCAGGCTGTGGCTGAATGTCAATGCAGAGAGGTGCCCCCACCCGGCCCCTGGGATTTTCCTGCCAACATGGCCCAATGGCGCAAACACATTTTCAGGGTTGCCAGCAGGCATTTACTTCCCTACAGCTTATGTACCAGTGGCCTGGAACATGTGATCTAAAAAGTACACTATATAAGGGAACATTTTAAAATCTTATTCTCTCATTGACATGTATTACAATTTCAAAGCCATCATGACTTCATTTTTGGTGGCTATTTCATTGGCAGTGATGCCTAATACTTTGGCTTTATGTTTCCTTCTACTCTTATTCATCACCATCCATCTTAGACAAATCATTACAGTTAGGAATCCCTGTTTTGAAAGCTTCAAACATTTCTTACAATTTTTAAAGTTAAAATTTGAAGAAGGCAAGAGATTTCCTAGCCTTGCAACTACCTTTGTTGTCAGACCCCTACCTCCAAGGCACCTGTCCCTCCAAAATACCTTTTCAATTCTTGCACCTAGAATCAAGAAGTGAACATTTGGAAGATTAATAAGCAATGTTTACTCCCAAAGATCTATATAGTTTACATGAATTATTTGAGGGGACTATTGAAAGCCCTTTTATCAACTGAATCCTTGCTGAACCCTTGTCTGGCCCCTTACCATCATTTTTGTTCTTATGGTAATATGCCTTTCTTATAATAGCGAAGCCACTAGAATCAGGAAGATAAAAAGAAAACATAGAATCCTCAAATCAAATGATCATTTCCTGTATAACAAGGATTTTATGGCACATGGATTAATTAATTTATTTTTTAAAAGATTTTATTTCATTATTTTTAGAAAGAGGAGAAGAGAGAGAGGCAGAGAGGAAGAGAGACATCAATGTACGATTGCGTTTCACCTGCCTTCAGCCACAGACCTGACTGGAGACCTGGTTTGCAACCTGGTAATGTGCCCTGGCTGGGGAATCGAACCTGTGACCTTTGGGTTCGCAGGCCGGCGCCTTATCCACTGTGCTACCAGCCAGGGCCATATGGATTAATTTAAACTCACAGAAGCCCAAAGCAGAATGGTGGTTGCTAAGGGTTGAGGGAGGGGAAATGGGAATTGTTGTTCAATGGGTATAAAGTTTCAGTTATGCCATATTAGTAAGTTTTAGAGATCTGCTGTGCAACATCATGCACATGGCTAAAATACTGTATCGTACACTTAAAATTTGTTAAGAGGGTAAACTCACGTTCTTACTACAGTAACAAAAAAGGCAAAGATTGCTGGAAAAATGAAAATTCTTAATTCAAAATAATTTCAATGGAGCCAGGGTTGTTCTGAGGCAAAAAGCCAGGGTTTTGACTTCCTGTCTATCTCTTCCTTATAAGAAGGCCCAGAACATACCTCTACAAAGAAAGGCCAGAGAATCTTTTGAAATGTCAAAGGAGCTGGGTAGATATAGAATCACTTCTAATATTCTATCTCCAAATGGATCGGTCACTCTACATTTCCCCATTGATCACGTGTGAACTAAGGCAATGGGTATTTCCATGATTAATTCATGTAAAATGGTAGGAATCCTACCTTGGCAATGTAAGCACATTCTGGCATTATCACCTGTCATGGATACTGGTTTCAGAAGATCACAACTGCTAGAGGCCTTAGTAACTTCATCTACTAAATGTAAAAAATACTTATCCTCTTAAGGTACTGACTTAGATATCTTGTTGTTTTTATGAACAGTCGTGCATGTCCTAGAACCAAAAGCTCAGTCTAGCCTGCTTCTTCAGTAAGAAAATAGAACTTTGCAAACACCTTCTCTTAGCTCCACTCGTTCTATAAAAGCAATTTTGGCTTTCATTGACTTATTTCACTAAGCATAATACTCTCCAGTTCCATCCATGTTGTTGCAAAAGGTAGGAGTTCCTTCTTTTTTCTGCTATGTAGTATTCCATTGTGTAAATGTACCAAAGTTTTTTGATCCATTTAACCACTGATGGGCACTTACACTGTTTCCAGCACTTGGCTATTGTAAATAGCACTGCTAAGAACATAGGGGTACAAATACCATATGATTTCACCCATTACAGGACACTAATAAGCAAAACAGAACCAGAGACATGAATACAAGGAACAGACCTTCAGTGTGCTGAGGGGAGAGGGGGGAAAAGGGAGAGAAGGAGGCAAAGAAGGGGAGCAATTTAGTCAAGGAACTAGCATGGGTGACCCATGGACATGGACAACAAGTGGGATTGACTTTGGTGGGTGGGGGCTGGGAGGGTAGGGGGAAGAGTGGGATGAATATAATACAACAACAATAAAATTAAATTTAAAAACGCCACTCAGGCCAATGTCCAGAAGCTTAGTGCTTATGTTTTCTTCTGTTTTGTTGTTTTAGGTTGCACATTCAAGTCTTTAATCCATTTTTGAGTTAATTTTTGTATATAGTGTAAAGCAGTAATCTGGTTTCATTCTTTTATATATAGCTGTCCAGTTTCCTTTGAAACACTTATTGAGAGACTTTCCTTTCTCCATTGTATATTCTTGGCTCCTTTGTCATAAATTAGTTTCCCATATGTGTGGGGTTATTTCTAGACTCTCAATTCTGTTTCATTGGTCTGTGTGTCTTTTCTTATGCTGGCTTTCTTAATGAAAATTGAATCATGAAAATAGGCAAGCACAGACTCTATTTTTTTTAATCCAGTATGTTAAATTGTCCTAAGGTCTTTTTTTTTTTTAATAGTTTTTATTTATTATTTCCAGAGAGAGAGAGGAAGGGAGAGAGACAGAGAGGGAGAGAAACATCAATGTATGATTGCCCTTCACCTGCCTCCAGCCACGGACCTGACTAGAGACCTGGCTTGCAGCCTGGTTATGTGCTCTGACTGGGGAATCGAACCAGTGACCTTTGGGTTCGCAGGCCAGCACCTTATCCACTGTGCCACCAGCCAGGCAAAGTTGCTTTTTTAAAATTTAATTTTATTGTTGTATTACATTCCAAAAGCAAGGGAAACAAAAATAAAAATAAACAAATGAACTTTTCAAGCTAAAAAGCTTGAGAAAACCATTAACAAAACAAAAAGGCAACTTACTGAATGGGAGAAAAATCTTTGCAAACAATATTTCTAATAAGGGGTTAATACAAGTCCTCAACAACAAAATAAACAAATAAACGGATTAAAAACCACAATGAGATATCACCTCACACCTATTAGAATGATCGTCATCAATAAATCAACAAACAACAAGTGCTGGTGAGGATGCAGAGAAAAGGGAATCCTTTTGCGTTATTAGTGATTCCACTTCTGGGAATTTATCTGAAGAAACACAAAACACTAATTTGAAAAAATTTATCACCCCTGTGTTCATTGCCGCATTATTTATAATCACCAAGATCTGGAAGCAGCCCAAGTGCTCATCAGTAGATGAGTGAATTTAAAAAGCTTTGGTACCCTGACACAATGGAATACTACTCAGAGGTAAAAGAGGATGAAATCATACCCCTTTTGACAGCATGGATGGACATGGAGAGCATTGTACTGAGTGCAATAAACCAGTCAGAGAAAGACAAATGCAATATGATTTCACTCATACATGGAATCTAATAAACAACAACAAAAAAAATGAACAAGCAAAATAGTGACACACTTATCGAGAGCAGGCTGACAGCTGTCAGTGGTAGGGGGCTGAGTGTGTGTGTGTGTGTGTGTGTGTGCGCGCGCGTGTAGGGATTGAGCAAATGTGAAAAAAGAGAAAAACCTCATTGACATGGGCAAACAGTGTGGTGATCGCTGGGGGCAGGTAAAGGTGGAGGGAGATGGAGAAGCGTATACAGGGAATAAATGGTGGCTTAGGGAGGTGAATGCACAATTCAATATACAGATGATGTGTTGTAGAATTGTGCACCTGAAACCTGTATATTTTTGTTAACCAGTTTCACCTTAATCCATTTAATAAAAAGGGGAAAAATAGACAGAGACTGCAGTAACATTTTTCCAAGGAAAACATACAGATGACCAACAAATATATGAAAACATGTTCAACATCATCAATCATTAGAGAAATGCAAGTCATGACCACAATGAGTTATGACCTCACACCTGTTAGAATAGTTAATGCGCAAAAGATTTTAAAAATAACAAGTGTGGGAGAGGATGTGAAGAAAAGGGAACCTTCATACATTGTGGGATTATAAATTGGTGCAGCCATTATAAAAAGCAGTCTAGAATTTCCTTAAAAAAATTAAGAATATAACTACCTTATGATCCAGCAACTCTTCTGAATTTTTATCCAAAGAATATAAACACACCAATTTGAAAAAATATATGTGCACCTATGATCATTGTAGCATTACTTACAGTAGCCAATATATGTAAACAACCTAAGTATCCATCAATAAAGTGGATAAGTATGTGACATATGTGCAGATACACAATAGAACACTACTCAGCCACTTAAAAGGATGAAATATTGCCATTGTGACAACATGAATGGATCTGAGGAGTATTACGTTAAATGAAATAAGTCAGATAGAAGAGGACAGAAACCATATGGTTTCACTCATATGTAAAATAAAAATGAAAAAGTAACCAATGAACAAAGAAAACCACCACAAACTCATAGATAAGGACAACAGGTTGGTGGTTACCAGAGGAGAAGGGAGCAGAAAGGGGAGAAAAAGTGAGTAAATGGGGTCAAATATAAGGTAATCGATACAAGCTTGATTTCTGGTCATGAGTACACAATAGAATACACAGGTATCAAATTATAATATTGTACACCCAAAATGTATATGTTATTAACCAATGTTACCTCAATTTAAAAAATGAACTAAAATTGGAGATGCCAAATGCAAATTGAATTTGTCAAACCCATTTCCGGGAAACAGAGGTGGTGAAAGAAAGAGGTACCCCCCAAAGGTGTCCTTTTCTAAATGCTCAGTCACCTGCTCGCCTCCCTCAACATCCCCTGCTGTTTGCTTTATGACTTAACAAATGCATAAGTCTGTTCTATTTACCGCATTCAGTGGCTTGAGCTATCCCTGTGGCTTCCTCCCCTGGAGGAATTGCAGATAAATTATTGCACACAATTACATAAAAATAAATTTAACTGGATGGGATGAGTAGCAAGCAGGCTAGTCTTTCTGAGTGTTTGTACAGAGTTAATCCCTGGCGAAGAGGGAAAATCACTGCATATAAATGAGATCTTGTTGCTGTCTAAACCAGCTGATAAATGATAGCATCTGCTGGAAGGGAATTCTGAACGTCCTCGCCACCCCCCTCCCACTTAGAATAGCCATTCTCCATTCATTACGTATTAGATTTCCTATTCAAGGAGGAAGTTGGGCCCAGGTGGTTTGTGGGTGGGGGTTCTATCTGATTGACTTACACTATAAACCTGATTTACCAGGTGGTCAAACAGCCCACATTTTCAGGACACCTATCAGTCTGTGGCCTACATCGGTGTTCTCAAAGTTGGCTGCACATCAAAACCCTCTGGGGAGCCTTCACTCCCAGGTCATTCCACAGCACAGCCAAGATTGGAAGCCAGTGGCCTAAATCGACGTTTGTCAAATGTTTGTGAGTGTGAATCCCCTGGAGATCCTGTTAAAATGCAGATTTTGGGTGGAGCCTGAGATTCTGTTTAAGTTACAGACTCCAAGGCTAAACCCGCAATGCTGAGCTAGGCCACAGTTGGTATGGCCCTGATTCCTTACAGTAGCATCATAATCAAGCTAAGTGATTTTCACACCTTTTTCTTAAGCTACAAAATCCTTTCTTCAAATGCGATCTTGCAGGAAGCATCATATAAAACACATAGAACTGGTGTGGGCCCCCCAGAGCAAAGGGCCAGAACTGATCCACAGAGCTAATCAACCATGATTATAGCATGCACATTACTTGTTCATGTATATCCCATACACATTCTTATGCCCTTCTACATCAAGATAACTCTTCTTTGCAAGAGAATAGCTATAATTAGAAATTAATTGAGTTTCTTGGAGTTGTCAGGATCCTTCTTTGGGGAATGATTTTAGGCTTGTTTACACAACCATAACTGGCAAGTTTCCATACAGAGAAACAGCTACCTAGGGCCACACTGCCCAATCCAAAATTTAGGTAGCACAAATCTGACTTTAGCCCACCTTTAAATGAGCTCAAATGAGAGGATGCCAGAGCCTGGCTCCCTAGGTTCAAAAAGTAATTCAAACACATATTTAAAGTTGTACTGTTTAAAATAACATGTAAGGTAATATCATCAATGTTACCCATTTTCATTTTCTTTGTAAAACCTATCACTAACTAATCACATTCATTCACATATTTATCATCTTGCTTCTGTAAACATGTAAATTATATGAAGGCAAGGTCCTACTTTGTCTTGTCACCACTATCGTCACACATGCAGAACAATGCCTGGCATAGTGTTTTATAAATATCTATAGAATGACTGCATAAAGGAAATTGACCAAAAAGTCCTATTTCTTTTCATCTAAACCAGACTGGTCCGTATCCTCCCCTTAATGTAGTGTCCATGTCGGCCTCATCACTACCACAACTCTGGGTTTCTATTTCAGCCCTGTGGTTGTTGGCAGCTGAACTGTACAGTTCCGTAGCCCCAAAGATGTGTGAACTGGCTGTTTGAAAATGGGAGTTACTGGCATGTAGTACATGGTTACTGAATCAAACAGGGAAGGATAAAATTGCCCAGGAAGAGAGCATGAAGAAGATGGCCCAGGCCTGAGCTCTCATAGACTCAATATTTAAAGAAGAAAATGCCCAGCATGTCCCATTCCCCTGAACGCTGACCTGCACAACCAGACTATGATACTATGTTTTCTAGGCCATTGATATTTGCAGAGTACTTTGGACGTATTCATTTAACTGATTATCAAAGTCTCCTTAAAATTTAATAATGTACTAACCATCATTTAAAATAATTAATCCTCATGAAATAAAGGTAATGGAAGGAAGGGTAAAAATCAAATACCAAGTCATTTATGAATTAACTTTTTATTGATTTTTAGAGATAAAGGAAAAGGGAAAGAGAGGGTAGAAAGAGGGGAGAGAGATGAGAGGAAAAGAGAGAGAGAGAGAGAGAGAGAGAGAGAGAGAGAGAGATTGAGATTGTTTTGTTTCTCTTATTTCTGCATTCATTCTTTGTACCCTGACTGGGAAATCAGACCTGCAACTTTGGTGTATTGAGAAGATGCTCTAACCATTTGAGCTACCAAAATAGGGCCAAATCATTTATTTTTAATAGGCCTTCAGTGGTCAGGGGAAAAGGGATTGGGGGGAGGGAAGAGGGGGGAGGCAGAGGCGAGAAAGGGGAGCAGCTTAGACAAGAACCTAGTATAAAGGAACCATGGACATGGACAACAGGTGGGATTGACTTTGGGGGGAATGGGTGGTGGGGAGGGGGACAGAGGGGAGCAAAAAGGGGATGGATGTAATACAACAACAATAAAATTAAAAAATAAATAAATGAAAATAAAATCCTCATTATACCAAAAAAAAAAAAAAAAAAGTTTTCTTCACAGATATTTTAACAAGAGAGAATTAGATCCCCAGAAGTAAGATCTTCCAAGATAATGAAAAACTAGCTCTGACATATTTGAAAACTTTCAGCATTTGATTTTGCTCATCATCAAGAATTCTAACTCTAGCCCTGGCTGGTGGCACAGTGGTTGGGGTGCCGGCCCGCGAGCCCGGGGGTCGCGGGTTCAGTTCCCCAGCCAGGGCACATGGCAGGGTTGCAGACCAGGTCTCTAGTCAGGTCTGTGGCTGGAGGCAGGTGAAACGCAACCATGCATTGATAACTCTCTCCCTCTGTGCCTCTCTCCCTTCCCCTCTTTCTAAAAGTGATGGGGTAGGGTCTTGGAAGGAAAAAAAAAAAAAAAAAAAAAGAATTCTAACTCTAAACAGAAATATTTCTGAGGTAGTGCCAAAAAGACAAGGCTAGTCATGAAACAAATGTAGAACACCAAGATCAATGAAAGTGGAGTACAAACTTATTTGTAAAACAGTTTTCTTCCTAAATTTAGCTGCTATTCTCTGTTAACTGTGTGTGAGTCATTCAATAAATCCAGGAGGGAAGCAAATCTAGTACAGTTGTGGCAGGCAGCCTCTAAGATGGTCCCCAGTGAGCCCAGCTTCCTGGTATTCACACCTTCCTGTAATCCCCTCCGCTTCTTTTTTGGGCTAGATTTATTTACTAACTTTCAACAAATAGAATTACTACAGAAGCAAATGGTACATCACTTCTGAGATGGGGTTATAAAAACACTACTTCTGTCTTGAACATTCTCTCTTACTCTCTTCTTTCTTGGATTTTTCACCCTGGGACAAGTTAGCTCTCAAGCACCCTTATGGAGGCCTAGGACAGCCTTATGAGAGAGGCCTAGAGGTCAAGGAACCAAGACCTGTCAACAATCACCTGAATGAGCTCAGCAGCTGATTTCTCTTCCCCAAGCCGAGCTTCACAGACCACAGCCACATCCAGTAGTTTAGTTACAACGTCAAGAGAGAACTTGAGAGCCAGAGGCACCCAGCTAAGCCTCACCTGCACTTTTGAGCCACAGAAATTGTGATAATAGTTTTTTATTTTAAACTAAGTGATGGGGGTAGTTTGTTATAAATCAATAGACAACTAATTCAGCTGCCTTTTCACAATTAACTGCACAGACCTGAATTATTCCAATAATTCAGCTTGCACAATCTGCTATATACACAGAAAATAACAATGCTTGAAGAGACATTTTCTTATGCGTCTTTATATGTCCCATCATCTAAATGAAGCAGGTGCTCAATTAATCTTCTTTGAATTAAATTATATTATTCCATGGGAACATCCCACAATAGATCAGAAGGATCCAGAACAGGTCAATGAAGTCCTCCTGGCCCAGGTGGCTCTCTGCAATACACAGTTCTGAGTAACAGGTCAAACTTGTTGTGTATGGATTACTCACTATTGTCTGTAGCAGAGAGCTCCCAGGGCTAAGAGGAGTTATCTGTTTGTGGATCCTTTCTGTGTTTATTAGACTATTTACACAAGTTATGCCAGAAATTCTATTAGGAGACAGAGGTCACCACTTTTTCTCCTCCAGAAAACAAAAACCTGGGGATTCTGACTATAAATTTAGCCGAGAATCCAAGTTGGATTATAGTACTACCCAAAACAATATGTTGTTATTTACTTTGAGGACAGTGGGAGAAATTGACATATCCATGAGATAAAAATAGTGATACATTAACTTCAAAGCAAGGCATGAAGCAAAAAAAGAATGCCACAGAGTTCTAGAGATAAAACAAGTAGGACTTACAGTACAACTAAAATAAACTAAGGAAATATATGTACATAAGACCAGTTAAGCTTCTGGCACATAGTTTAAGGGCAGAGTTCATTCATTCATTACCCATAAAGTAATTTGAGAATCTAAAAAGTTCTTAGTTATGTGCCAATCACTGTAGGAATATAAAGGCAGTATTGACATTGTCCTTGCCCTCAAGAACACTACTGAAAGATCCTAACCAACTGTGAGTTAAATTGCTTACACATGAAATAATTAGGAAACAAGAGAGCAACATGTAATATATTGCAAATAATAGAATATAGAACTGGACAATATGGCAAAAAATGAAGTCACACATTAGGCAGAACCTCAAATAATGGAAAAAATATGTTTAAGAATTAAATATACAAGTCCTGGCTGGTGGCACAGTGAATAAGGCACTGGCCTGGGAACCCAAAGGTCACTGGTTTGATTCCCAGCCAGGGCACATAACCAGGTTTCCAGCCAGGTTTCCAGCCAAGTCCATGGCTGGAGGCAGGTGAAAGGCAACTATACACTGATGTCTCTTTCCCTCTCTGCCCCTCTCTCTAAAATAATAAATAAAATCTTTAAAAAATTAAATATACATCAAAAGATGAAAAGATAAATCTTCAAGAGACAGAAACAGTGAAACTTAAAGCTAGAGAAATGGGCTCATGAGTTATGTTCCATTGATGACCAGGAGGTAGAGGGGTACAGTGGGACATTGAAGATAGAATACCCCTCAGTGCCTTGAGGGTTTACCCCTAACAAGGGATCAAGAGACATATAATTGGGCCCACATTGAACCATAATCTGTATCTTAAGACCCTAAATAAATCCCGTAGAAGAGGAAGTAGAAAAAAACCTCCAGAAATAACAAGCTATGTATAGGTGTGGAATCAAAATTTATACTACCCATTTCATGTATGATTCTTCAAGCTGAGAAGCTAATATAAAATCTGGTTCTGGATCAGCAAAACTCAGACGTTGGAGGAAAAATTGCTGAAATCTGAACGATTGGAGTTTGGTTCATTGCTATGTACCAGTATTGGCCTCTTCATTTTCGCAAATGTACAAGGGTAGTTAATGTAAGGTGTTAACATCAGGCAGAACTGGCAGGACATCTCTGTATTATCTTTGTGTCTTTTCCATAAATCTATAATTATTCCAAAATAAAGCTTATTTTTAAAAATCCTCACTGAAGAGAAACTTTCTTATAAACATTAAATACACAAGACAATAATCTGCCATGAATGACAGCAAACACAACATACAAGAGGATTAGTTAGCACCCATGAACTTTATGTGTTAGGATTTTTTTTTTAAATTAAAAAAAAAAAATTTTAGCCCTGGCTGGTGGCACAGTGGATAAGGCACTAGCCTGGGAACCCAAAGGTCACTGGTTCGATTCCTCAGCCAGGGCACATAACCAGGTTGCAAGCCAGGTCTCCAGCCAGGTCTATAGCTGGAGGCAGGTGAAAGGCAACCATACATTGATGTCTCTCTCCCTCTTTGCTACTCTCCCTTCCCCTCTCTCTGAGAATAATAAATAAAATCTTTAAAATTTTTATTTTATTCATCATTACTTTTTTTTTAGAGAGAGGGGCAGGGAAGGAGGAAGAAAGGGAAGGAAGCATCAACGTATGGTTGCCTTTCACCTGCCTCCAGCTACGGGAATCTAGCTGGAAACCTGGCTTGCAACCTGGTTATGTGCCCTGGCTGGGGAATTGAACCAGTGATATGTCAATTATTGTTTGTTAATTGCTTTTTTAATTTTAGTTTTTTAATGAATTTTTAAAAGATTTTATTTATTATTTTTAGAGAGAGAGGAAGGGAGCGAAAGAAACATCAATGTATGGTTGCCTTTTGCCTGCCTCCAGCTAAGGACCTGGCTGGAGACCTGGTTTGTAATCTGGTTATGTGCCCTGACTGGGAATCAAACCAGCGACCTTTGGGTTCGCAGGCCGGCGCCAATCCACTGAGCCACGCCAGCCAAGGAGCCTGATGTTAGGATATTTAAATGAAAAGATAAAAATAGTCAAGGAGTTTTAGAGACAGGATGTGAAGTCAGTAAAGAGAAAAGGCCACTCTAGAAAAGCTATTGGGGTTTTTAAAAAGAAAACAAAAAAGAACTTTTGGATATTAAAACAAATTAGACAAATTGGGGAAGAGAACTGGAAAACAACTGAAGAGATTATCCTGATGGTCTGTAAGAAATAAAGGTGTGGAAAAAATAAAAGGCTCTAAGGAGAAATGATAGGTTACCCAGAAATGAGCAATTTGACTTATTAATAAAAGTAAAAGAAATACCCTCAACTATAAATCTAGAATTTTATCCTCAGTTAAACTATCATTCAAGAGAAAGGATGACATGATTTTTCAGACAAAGATTGAGATTATTCACCATGTATAGCACTGCTTAATGAAAACAAACAATATATGTATTTAAATAAAAACAAAATTGAACCCAAAAGGATGGAGATGCATGTTGCAATCTTTAAAGCAAAACAAAACAACAACAACAAAAGAATGGGTATGTATATGTGTAAGCAAGTCTAAATATACTCTAAAACACTAATAGTGATGATTCATTTGGGGACAATGTGTAATTTCCAAGAGAAGGCAAGGTAGAAGAAAAACAGGAAATTGATAGTAGACAGAAAAAATATTGTGGTAGAAATAAAACAAAATATATCAGTAATACCAATGTGTAACTATAACTAGATTGACTTTTTTGGTTATGACTTTCTCAGATTGAGCTGAAAAAGAAAAAATGCAGTTATATGCTGCTTAGGAGCTACGTCTAAAATATTAAACAGAAACGTTAAACCCAGTGATATAGAACAATAGCATTAGCAAATATATAGGAGTGGGCAAAGGTAGGTGAAAATAAAAATAAATAATAAAATAAACTGTGTTTTGTGTGCTCATAACTGTAAAGCTACTTTTGCTCACCCCTGTATTTATCAACGGTATTTGTAACCACTGTAATATCAGACAAAATTAACTTTAAAAGAGAAAAACATAATTAGTGATAAAGAGGATAAGTCCATAATGATAAACAGAAATCAAAATTTTCAAAACAAAAATACAGCCTCAAATTCTATACAGTGGAAACCTAAAAAACAACTATTTCTAATTTATTGTTCAATGCATAAATCCTAATGAGTATTGCAAAATGTTAGAACGGAAAGACAATAAAAACTGTAAATTAAAACTGAAATGCAGCTAAAGCAGCACCTAAAAAACTTACAGCCTTTCATGAACATACTAGAAAAGATAGTTAAAAATATTAATGAGCTAAGAGTGCAACAGAAAAATAGAAAAATTCAAGGAAACCCAAAGAAAGAATAAGAAGCAGAAATTAATAAAATAGAAAAAACAGTAATAGAGGATCAAACCAAAAAGGCTGGTTTTTAGAAAGATACAAAATAAACACATTTCTGGAATGACTGAAAAAAAAAATGATTAAGAATGAAAAAGGTAGCAAATCTAGATGCCATTAAGATTTCAAAAAGAAAGACATTACTATAATAACTTTACAAATTTGATAGAAGAAAAGTGGATAATGTTCTAGTAAATAACCAAACAATGGCCCTAGCTGGTGTGGCTCAGTGGGTTGAGCACCAGCCTGAGAACTCAAGCATGGCAGGTTCGATTCCCAGTCTGGGTGCATAACCAGGTTGCAAGCTGGGTCTCCAGCCAGGTTCCCAGCTGGAGGCCGGTGAAAGGCAACCACACATTGATGTTTCTCTCCCTTTCTTCCTCCATCCCTTCCCCTCTCTCTAAAAAAAATGAATAAAATCTTTAGGGGAAAAAAAAAAAACATCCATCTAAAATGTGGGGCATAGAGAGAAATTGCTAACAGTGAGGACTGGAGCCGTTGGGAAGAATATCATAGAAGAGATGGTCTTTGAATTTGGACAGGCATACCAAACAGGGAAAATGAGAGGAAAAACATGTGGTGGAAACATTCATTAAGAGTCTGATAATCTCAAGGTAATGGGATAGAAGTGAGGCATAAGGTGAAAACAGCAAGCTGGACTTAGATTCTAGTACAGATGTGCCTTAACCTGGTTGCACACTATGATCAATTGGGAAGCTTTCAAAAGCATTTCAATGGCTGGGCCAAACCCTAAGAAACCAAATCTCTAGGTTGGTCTATAATTATAATCTCAAATATCTTTCTTTTTTTAAAAGATTTTATTTTTATTATTTTTCAGAGAGAGGTGAAGAGTGAGAGGCAGAGAGGAAGAGAGACATCAATGTATAGTTGCTTTTCACCTGCTTCCAGCTACAGACCTGGCTGGAGACCTGGCTTGCATCCTGGTTGTTCCCTGGCTGGGAATTGAACCAGTGACCTTTGGATTCACAGGCCAGTGCCTTATCCACTGTGCTACCAGCCAGGGCTTCAAATATTTTTCAACTGAAGTTTTGTCCAGAGGCTTTTAACACTGACAATTAAATGTGCGCAAACAATAAAAATAAAATAGTATAAAGAGAATAAAATAGTGTAAACAATAAGAATAAATTAGTAAAATAATGCATAGTTTGCAAAAAGGGTGAACCATGGCTGGGGCTATTTAAGATTTTACAGAAAAGCCTCACTTTAATACATAATAGAATAGAAAATAAAAAACAAACTTTGAAAAGTTGTGAATGACATATGCTTCCTTAAAAGAGATCTCCTTAACGCTCTAAAACTACAAACTTCAGTTCTTTAACATCTTGGTTCATGAACAATTTGGATCTTGACCAAGCTGTTCACAGAAAAAAAAAAAAATTGTTTCAGTTGTCTAACAAAACTTTGGGTCTTGATTCTCTACCTGACAACCCTTTTCATGCTGATTGTTATCTGTGTGATTAGGTGTCTCTAAGGTGACAAAGGAAGTTCAATTTTCGAACACATCGCTTTTTAAATAGTTTTCCACAATGAATAAATTTTGAAAACGAGGTTCCAATGTTGACCTTTTGGTTTTTTTGTTTTTGTTTTTTAAAGAGTTTCACATTTATTTTTAGAGGAGAAGGGAGGAGAAGGGAGGGAGAAAGAGAGGAAGAGAAACATCAACATGTAGTTGTCCCTTGCACACCCCCAACTGGGGACCTGGTCCGCAACCCAGGCATGTGTCCTGACTGGAAATCAAGCCAGCAACTGCTTGGTTTTCAGACTGGCATTCAATCCACTGAGCCACACCAGCCAGGGCTCACTGTAGGCCTTTTGAAGAGTAAATATCTGAAGGTATGGGACACTGTCCTTTGTAGGCCTTTTAGGGTTCACCCTATGCAAAGTTCAGGTTAATAAATGCATATAATTAGAATGGAATCTCCATAATAAGTACAGGTTGTTCTACAGAGAAGAGGGAGCTTTTTAGATCCAGTTATTTGGCAAACAGATCAACATATGCTTTTAGTAGTTTCTTCAAAGCATGATTCATTAACAAGAGAAAACAGATCAGAGATAATACATATTGTACCTACTGCTAAAATGTTCTTTCTATCAAGTGTAAGAATTTCAAATGTGAGTACAAACCAGGGCATTGGGAACTCTAAATGTGTTGTGTGATATCATCTCTTCCTCAGATTGAGTACATCCAATCCAGAGAAGAAAGAATACATACTCATTAGAAATGATAAAAGAAGGAATAAATGCTTATTTCCTTTTCTAAAAAAGAAAGACATCCAGAATGTTTAAAACTCTGCTGAAATCTTTCTGCCTCCAACCTGAATATGAAAATTTTATTTTTGCAGCCAACAATATATCCTGTTCATGATAAATGATATCAATTTCTGCAATTTCTATTTTAAAAATCTAACCCATTCTCTTTTACACTGCCTGATGCTATTTTGGTGGGGTTGGGTAGGAGCATGTATGGAAGGGTGTATCAATATGTAAGGTGGTCCACCTCCAATCCTTTGTGGAACAAGATGGAGTAGAAATATGTACTTAAAACTGCTGCACTAACCAAAGAACAAAACCAGAACACAGTAATTTGTAATGACTCTATTTATTAATACATGTATCACAAATGTTCACAATATCAATGCATTCTTGTTGGCATGCTAGAGGCATTATTTTAAAGATCTTTTAAAAATATTCTGATAGTTGTTCCCCCTTCACACTCATTTTTTAAAATTTGATGACATCCTAAATGTCTGTAATGTCAATGCAAAGAAAAATACAGAAAGAAGTAAAATACCACAATAGCCATTAGTTGGAGAAGAAAAACAGAAGCAATATTATTTCCTTCATGAGAAGCAACATCACAGCTTTGTAATACAGGTTTCAAGTGAAAGGCATAAGGGCATTCAACTATCTATACATACCCAGGCACATAACAATGAGCAAGGAGGCCACCTAAATCTAACTCTGTCCTTTATGTCATACCCCATGCTTTTTCCTCCTTGTGAACAATTACTGATGTACCTCTGTACATGTCCTAGGCAGCTTGGAGAAGGGAGGAAAGAACCTTAGTAAAGGGGAAACCAAACCAAAGGAGATTAAGCCAAAATAACAGATAGCTCTTTATCTGTGTCAAGGGGTGTGGGATTGATCAATCATGATGAAGGGTTAACAGGAGCCTCCCAAACTACATGCAGGGCCCAGGGGGCCAGTGATGTTTGATAACCAGTCACCTATGATGAGCTGCAGTTGGACCAAGTACAGATGGAGGAGCCCCTGGTGGGGTCCACTAGGACTAGATGCAGGGAAGCTGGCTATACTCTGGCACAACAGGGCTTCACCAAATGGAACACTACACATGATTTAGGCAGAAAGGCAGGGTAGAGACTGTGTGGGACTCAGTTGCACGTGGGGTAGGGGTTAGTGGGAACAGGGCAGGCGTAATATGTACTGTGCTCTAACATTCTTTGGAAGTCTTTCAAGGATTGCTGCAGTTCCTTTTTAAATCCGGTCTCTTATTCCGTCGTTCTTGAAAGACTAAGAGAGAGATGAAAACATGTGAGTTACTTACCATTAATAAGGATTGTAAATAAGGCAACAAGCTGAAAAGAGCATTTATACATTTTCCATAATGGCAATGATCGCATCTCCTCCCTAGTACCACAGAAATGAGGTTTTGGCACATGGACCAATGCCCCCAAGATCAGGTAGTTAAGTGGCTGGGCAGTACCCTTGCCATGTGAAAGGCCATATTGCCCCAAAGGGAGAAACCCAAATTAAACACTCCCCACCACCACTCACCTTCTCCTTACACCATCTCATACTGGTTGGCCGTGATGAATCGGGACAGACAGCAAGCCAGCAGCATGCCAATGAGCTGTTGCCAGAAAGAAAAGTTAGAATAAGAGCCTCAGGTCACTAAACACCCTGCTTTGAACCATGACCCTCCCAACGCCCAATATAAGTTTTAACAACTGGAGGCTTTTGTACACAAAAGGGGAAAGGGCACTAGACAAAAAGATCAAACCTGATTTCAGTTGTGGGATCTAAGACTTAGGAAATCTGTCAGTAGAGGACACCTGGTGGTTCTCAAACTGGCCATAAAGTTCTAGCTCACCCTGGCCATTGACAAACAACTTCTGCCCTGGCTGGTGTGGCTGAGTCGATTGGCACCAGTCTGTGAACCCAAAGGTCACTGGTTCAATTCCCAGCCAGGGCACATAACCGGGATGCAAGCCAGGTCTCCAGCCAGGTCCTTAGCTGGAGGCAGGTGAAAGGCAACCATATATTGATGCTTCTCTCCCTTTCTTCCTCCCCCCTGCCCTTCTCTCTGCAAATAATGAATGGAAGTTAAAAATTAAATAAAAACAACTTTTGACAGATGAGTAGTATTAAAGTGTGTTCAGATGTTATGAGAGTAATGGGAAAAAGTTAAGTACCACAGAATTAGTGAGATTTGGACATTATTTTTAATGCTCAAATAAGTACATTCATTAAAAGATATCTGAGCATAGCATACTACCCCAGCCATACCCAGATGACCAATAATAATTCTTTCCTTGAGACCATGAGATACTGTCCTTGACCAGGTGAGCTTGCCAGTAAAGAAGTAAAAAAGTTATGGCTTGTGAGAGGTCAGGGGTGGGGGATGAAGGAGAAAAGGTGGCTTTAATTTCTCTTTGTATCTCAACCATGCAGATATCTTATGCCTAAATGAGCCCCATCTACATCCAAGGTCCACCTCCTAATTTTTCAGAGGCCCCAGAACAACCAGTAATAGAAGGAGGCTTACTACCTCCTCAGAAGATCTCGATCATCTACCTGTGTTTGTGCCTTGACTTAACCTGTAGCATAGGTGGTTCTGATAGAAGCTGTTGTGACCCTGTCAAAACATCCTTAAGCACATCCGTTCAGCTCAATGGAAACCAAAATTTTCTTTCCTGCCTCTGGAGGATTAGCACATATTGGACAGGAACCCAAATGTACACTTGAGCCAGGAAGGCTTACAGCTTTTCTTACACCAATTGAGTCCCTTTTGCTTAAGCAACTGGCCATGTGTTATTGGGTCAGAGTTGGGAATGGCCTTTAGAGAGCATCTGAAATGGGGTCACTCCAAGTGTGGCCCGAAGACCAGCAGCATCAGCATCACCTGGGATCATGTTCGACAGGCTGATTCGCAAGCCCCACTCCAGATCTGCTGAATCAGATGTTCCATAGAAATGGCCCATCAATCGGTGTCTTAACAAGCCTTGCAGGTGAGAAGCACTCATTCAGTCCACCCAGTCACCTTTATCTTACAGTTGAAACACCTGCAGCCAAACTGGGTCCCACGCTTGGCCAGGGCAACACCTGAACTCTGTTCTATCAGCTCTCCACCCACTCATGCAGGTGCCAGTTCACCTGCCTTTGTTCAGCAACCTTTGTTGCTGAAATCCCTGATTCTTACCTTCCTTTTTGTGCTGTGAAATACACAAACTATACCCTATGTCAGGTAAGGAAAAAAAAAATCACTATCTTATTGGATTTACCAACATCATTTGGTGCCTTGACAGGTATATTAGCTATCATGCGTCTACCATCAAACAGCCAAAGGAACCATGGCTATAACCTCCAGAATATTGTGCCAAATGAAAACTAAAATTCTTTCTATGAATTCCAAGAGTTTGGACCTCACAGCTTTTCATTAGAACTGCCATTTTCAGGGCTAGCATACAGCAGAACATGCTTGACACTCTCAAAAAATTGGATCCTAGCCAACAAGTTGGTATTAGATGTATATAGCACATTTAAATATATCAAGTGATTTAATCCCTGTGCAATATTACCATCACAATTTTCCAGATAAGAAAATGGGTTCAGGGAAGGTTAAAGGATCTCCCCCAAACCACACAGGTAACCCACACAGAGTTGAGGGTTTCACCCTTTTCCCCTAGCTAAGAATCTCCCTGCCTTAAGAGTGCAAACTTCTGGGAAAGGGTTTTCACTGGGCATCTATTTATTTGATTTCAAGTTCCAAGACTCTCCTTTCTTTAAAAAGCTCATCACTTTAGTTATTTTCTCATTGACTTCATGTGTGCTTTAAGTAACTTAAAATAGTCACCATCCCACTTCACGATTTGCAATGTTCCTGGCCTCCATGACAATTCATGAGTCACACAGCCATAAAATTCTTTAGAACACTTAAGATCTTGTATCTAAAATCTCTGCTTTCAAGGAAATACATTATGTCCCACCATCTTTTTTTCTCCCCCAAAACAAGAACACCCTCATTGTTAAACATTGGACATAATAACTTTCTCAAGGAAGCAATAACTTTAAAATTATAGTAAAAATAAAACCGGTTTGCTTTTTTTTTTTTTTTTTTAAATTTTATTGTTGTTGTATTACATCCATCCCTTTTTTACTCCCCTCTGCCGGTTTGCTTTTAAACTTACTATATTCTATATTTTGGGAGCAAGAACATTACTTCTACTAGTTGCCCATGGAAGAAGATAGATTTTTAAAAATTACTTTTTAACATCTACTATGAAATTCGTTTCCCTAAAAAATGTCTTGAACTGAGGCACACACATATCAAGGTATGTGAAAACAGTATTTTACATACATTGGTTTTTATTTTAGTTACTTCTAGTACAAGAAAAAACTAGGATTTGGAATATGTAGAATTTTTGAATTATTCACAGAGTCACTGATTTCAAGTGTGCCATAGTTTGTTCATCATGTTTGAGAGAAAACAGACTTCTCATGTCCATAAGTACCAAGTGAAGGGATAGTGGGGCAGGGGGAGCATCTTATACTTAATACCAATTATTACCAGATTATTTCTAGGCTCATAATGAAAAGCTTGTTCAGCCTAAAGCCATGTCCTCTTCCTCAGCCTGAGGCAGTACAAAAAGCTTGCCGCCAGACCCAATTAACCTGTAGACAGAAAGATCTATCCTTATAAAAATGAAACCTTTATTTAGGTTAAATATATGTAAAAAGCACCTCAAAGAGAACATAAGTAGGCTCTGTGGGATTCCGGGCTGCCCTTCAGAAGCACACCGCTGGTAAGTATTAAGGTTGCAGTGTGTGGGCATTTGGACAAACCTGCTTTAAATCCTGAATGGAGACAGGAAAAGGAGAACTTATCTCTTATGCTGAAAACTACTCAGGACAGAGACCTAGGAGTTACCACTCACCCTTCCAGAGGGTGAAATTCCTAATCCTACACAGTCTAGGCAGTTTTAGACCAGATTCTTTTTTTTTTCCCAAGATCTTTTATTTATTATTTCTAGAGAGAGGGGAAGGGAGAGGCAGAGAAGGAAAGAGACATCAATGTACGGTTGCCTTTCACCTGCCTCCAGCTACAGACCTGGCCGGAGACCTGGCTTTCAACCTTGTTATGTGCCCTGGCTGGGAATTGAACCAGCAACCTTTGGGTTCACAGGTCAGCGCTTTATCCACTGTGCTACCAGCCAGGGCTTAGACCAGATTCTTTATCTTTAATTGACAAAGACTCTGTAATTAGTGTCCACCTAATTTTTTGAAGTAACATTTTATTTTTACCACTATCTGCCTTGTCAGTGCATATTTTACTTTCTTTTGAGTCATGAAAACCTCTGAGCAGTCCTGCTGCTTAAAGAACTGAGAAGCCAGAGAGTGGGGAGAGAGAGAAGAAAGACTTTACTTACAAAAAGCCTACTTGAGATTTTCTCAAGGCACCCCCATATAGAGTTGAGAGATCTGGGCAACACAAAGCTCTAGTAACATTGATGGTCCTCCTGGGCTCTGCAAATTCCCAGTAACAGGGAAGGCTTAAAGAGGTAGGAGAGAGGGGCTAAGAGAGAGGTAGGGCCCATGTCTGCAAATATGAGAGATGTAAAAGGTGACAGGGTGGGTATCTTCCTCTGCCATCACCCTGAGAGGTAAATGTGGCCCAATGCATGACTCCTTAGGGGTAGAGACAGGAAAGCAAACAAGGCTATAAAGGCAACTTTCTTAACAAAAAAGTGACAAGTGATAGAGAAAAAATGTAGATCCTTATCATGCCTGTGGAGATTTTATGTTGATTTAACTGGGAAACAAAATAAAACCTTTGTTGACTTCAGGAAAGCAAGAGAAAAATCTTCTCTGAAATCAAACTGTATAAATGCTGCCAGGGACCATCTCAGGCCCTGAAAATACTAAGGGAATAAGTAAATAGTTCTGTGAGCCTTATTCGACTCTCAATAGCTTTGTCCTGCCCTCTACATAGAAAAGGTAAACAAGTCCCAGAAAAAAAGTCCTGGCCAATAATGAATCATCCCAGAAGTCCATGGCCCTGGGGGAGGCTCTGCAGTGGTGAAGGTCAGAGCGTGGATAGGAGGGAGGAGGATCTGTAATTTTTGATGAGGACTTTTCCCTTTCAATTTCACAAATTCAAACCCTTTCATTATAACCGCACAAAATAATTTCCCTTTAGGTGCTACCTGAGGCAAGAACAAGGGTAATCTTTGGTCTAAATGTTTACCATAGCAGACCGGGTGAGGAGGTCAGAATTATAATCCTGGGTCTACAGTAGCTGCCCAACTTCAAGCAAGCCATTCACATCTCAGGACTACAATGTTTGGTGATGTAGGGGATTAATCCAGTCTAACAGGTTCCAAGTTTAGTGAAGTCCTTTGTCTATTTACATTGGCTATAGAGGTACTAAATACAGTCTCAGAAGACACCTATCACTACCACACATGCACACACACACAGGAGAAGGCCAACCAAGGTGGGAAGCAGTGTTAAAAATGGAGCAATGCAAGTGTCCAGACTTAGACACCCTCACCCTTGGCTTTTTTGGCTTTTAGGCCATGTTAGGGGCAGGGGAGGTAATAACCCCCCATTGTGTGTGTCTCTCCAAGTCCTCTTGAGTAAAAGAGTAGTTCCCCCGACAAAAGCTGGGAGGAGGTACCATATCAAAACACACTCAACCTCCTGCTGTAAATTTATAGGGCAGTAGGGCCTGCCCATCAAGTCTAGACAAATGGGCTTTTCCTTGAGGGAAAAGGCAGGAGGAGTCTGGAGAGTAAAGGCCTGCTAGAACACTGCTTGTTGAAAAACAAAACTCAACTGCTTTACATGAGCCGAATTAGGCAACAGGGACAAAGTTCTTGCACAGTCTATGAAAAGGCTAGACTCAAAAGCTTAGTTTTCTTTGTACTTTATACCACCTTTAATTTTTGAGACAACAGATGTGCAAAGCCAGTTTGCTCCAACAGATCGTAGTGTGGAGGCCACAGAAGCAGGTGAGGAAATGGACAAGGAGAAAGTGGAGGGCAGGTGAGGAGAAGTGGAGAGAGAGAGAGAGAGGGAGAGGGAGAGAGGGAGAGAGAGAGGGAGGGAGGGAGAGAGGGGGAGGGAGAGAGAGAGAGAGAGAGAGCACTAGCTCTGTTCTTGCTTATGTATTTTGGTCTCTCTGTCGCCTCTACTCAGTAGAGATTGCTTTATTATAGGAAGGCTAAGACATTGGTTAATATTTGCTAAGTTTTACTGTGACATGTGTCCTACAATGTTTGAACACATGTGGCTAAACCTTCGGTTCTAGGTCACTGACCAGGATCAGTACTGCTGGTTTTTCTTGAATAGACATCTGGTAAGTGGCCATCATTGTCTCAGACAGGCCTTGGATCTCTCGCCATACGGAATTCAACTTCAGCTTACAGGAACCCTGAGGCTGATGGTGCCATTAAAAGCGGCAGTTTCTAGCGCATCTTGCTAATAAAAGACAGCCATGGCTATTCCTCTCCCTGCTCTAAGCTGACCATAAAGATTCAAGGCCTTCCCCGCTGTATCTGTCTGGCCATGTGAGTGAATGGTACTGACTATGCAATGCTAGTGGGCTTCGTGTGTTTTGTTTTCTTATCCCAACAACTATGTGATACCTGAAGAGACCTAAATTCTCTGCAGAGTTTCTGTTTGGGGTTCATTGGAGCTACAGCCCCCCTCTTAGAGGGCTACAGGGAAAACTCAGCAATTCCCATGCAAGGGCTTCTTCAAGGTGTCACAAAGAGATTAACTCTTATCAGGCCAGGTAACCACTTGCCTAAGCACAAATCCCTTCATGGGGATGTGTGAGGAAGAAATAGGGGAGAGATATTAATCAGGTTCTTTATGACTTGGGTCACCTTACTAATGAAAATAAGATTGGCACCCACCCCTTCATGGCCACATGGGAATATTCTTGGACGATAAAATGTTTCATCTATTAGATGAGCTTCCAGGCTCTTTGAGGATCTCCTCTCCCCACACAGACTACTGTCTCTTTATGGATCTAGTATAGCCATTAGGACAGCATAAATCTGTCCTATAGATGGGTTTGAATCTGACATTGGACATATATTTGTAAAGTGTAAACTGTATGTGGCAAACTGTCAAGTGTATCCTGTACATCTGCATCAGACATGAGGTCTGGGGTCCTCTAAAATGTGCCCTGGCCATTACAGATATGTTACTGAAATGTTATTACTAAAACAAGAAGAAAGTTCAAGGGCCTCTTTCTCTGAAATGTCTTTGGAGACTGAGTTAATTGGCACTGTTGCTGACACCACTCTATTTTGTCTGTGTGTGTCTGTGTATTGAGGTTTAAGTCACTTTATGAGCTGGAAAAAACGAAGTATGGTCCAAGAATTTTGGAACTGTCACAAGAAATACATACCCCTGTCGGCTGAGTCCACGTGCTCTTGTGAAACAAAACATCATGCAGGTTTTTGAACCTGCTTAGAAGAAAAGTTTTTGACTTGTCTAAGGTAAATTTCTCTATTTACAAAAACTATCAGCCTGATGTTCAATTCCCTGATCTAAGAAACAGTCACATGGGTATGTTCATTTTCTGATAATTTATTAAACTGTATACTTACAAGTGAAATATGCACTTTTCTGCATATGCCGTATTTTAATAAAAAGTTTCAAACTTGAATAAGATCAAAGTGCATCTCTATTGCTCAGCAGGAAAGAAAGCCATACAGAGGGGTGAGGGTTAGGTAATTATATATAATCCAGGGGTGTCAAACTCATTTTCACCAGGGGCCACATCAGCCTTGTGGTTGCCTTCAAAGAGCTGAATTTAATTTTAGGACTATAAATGTAACTACTCCTTAGCAGTTAAGCTAGCCTGGTAGAAACAAGGTGCCGGGCCAGATAAAACAAGGTGGAGGGCCGGATTCAGCCTGTGGACTTGTGTTTGCTACCTGTGATATAGTTTGAGATAGCCAATATAGAATTCAGACAGGTGAAATAAGCACCATGGACACATTACTGAGAGAACATTAATTAGGCTTTGCTGGTCTGAAAAAAATTCTAAGTTAAACATGAAGTTTTTATTTGGTTAGGTATACATGCTAATCCTTCTACCCATAGCAGTATTATAGCAATAATATGTCATTTAGCAAGGAGATGAAAAGCCTGTGGCACAGTACATTGCCTGGTGGAGGTAGACAAAATTTTAGATTTAGCTTAATCTTGTTCCATCCTTGAGTATATGTGCCTTGGTTAGTTTGCATAATTACTCCTCCTGCTTTTTTTAGAGGCTGGATAGAGATAAAGGAATAGAAAATGTAATATATAGAGGTACGGGTTTCTCTTGAGAAACAACAGTCAAACCTAGATATTAAAATTCTGATCACAAAATGAACTTGGCTAAATTTAGGCTTTGAAAAAAAAAAGACGGATCTCATGCATAATCTATAGAAATTAAGAATAGAAACGGGGAGTTCAACCAGGAAAAAAGCTTCCCCACCAAATCCAGATCTGCCATTTGATGTTTGCAGTTGTTTATGCTCCAATTAAGCCAGCATTTTGTTCAGTTAACCTCCATTTGACCTACAGAACAGGCAACTTGTTTTTCTGGAGCTAGTCATCAGCTGAACTGTAACTGATATTCCCTTGATGGCAAAACTTCATTTAAGTTGAAAAAGGAAAATCAATAAACAGATGACCTGAGGACTAATGAGCAGGGAGCTCTGACCCCATCTATCAGCCTTTCCCAAGGCACAGGGAGGCAGGCAGAGAGTCTGGAGCCCAGGGAGGGGGAGAATAGAAGAAAAGAGGAAAGGCTTGACTGGATCACACAATTACGTAGGCTACCTGGGAGAATGCAATTCCAAAAGCCACTCCAGCGATGATTCCCATGTTAGTCTCCATGAAACTGGTCACCAGATCATAACAACCCTGGATAGAGAGAGACAGACAGTCTCAGATATATTTTACCAGGCCAGGCTGCACTTTGTTAGTCTTGTAACTCACCCTACGAACTTACCAGCACTCTCTTCTTCTTTTTTTTTTTTTTTTTACTTAAAAAATGAACATTTCTATCATATACGAAAAGTATGAAGAACAGAACAATGAGCCTCCAAGTGAACCTTCCTCTAACATCACAATTAACATATGGCAAATATTTTCTCATTTAAATCTCCCCAACTCTCATTCCCTGGCTGGTTAATTTTAAAGTAAACCTAACATATATACAGCAGACCCTTGAACAACACAGTGGGTGGGGTGCCAACCCCTGCATAGTTAAAAAGTCCATGTATTATTTTTGACTCCCCTAAAACTTAAGTTGTCCCTAAGTATTTGTAGGGGATTGGTTTTAGGACCCCTTGCAGATACTAAAATCCAAGGATGCTCAAGCCCCTTACATAAAATGGTATATAGATCAATGCAGACAGTACCACTCTGCACCCATGGGCTCCCAGATATGGTCAAAAACAGTATAATTATTGAGGAAAAAAATCCATGTACATATGACCCATACAATTAACCCTCTGTTATTCAAAGATTAACTGTATATTTACCCACAAATATTTCAGTAGAATGAACTTTGGCAATAAATCAGTAAGATCTATGAAGCAAAAACTACAGCAATACAGAAGTAGACTTGAACAGATGAAAATGCATTCCACATCCTTAAACAGATTCACTCAGCGTCGCAATCATAGTTAATAGTATTTTGACAACAAATGGCAAAATCCTGGATAAAGTGAAATCATCTGGTCAGAAACACATGATTGAATGCCTGCCAACTTTATAGCTTTTTAGGGTTCTTCCAAAGAAGACCATTAAGTTTTCTTTTTTTAAAGATTTTATTTATTATTTTTCAGAGAGAGGGGAAGGGAGAGAAGCAGAGAGGGAGAGAGACATCGATGTATGGTTGCCTTTCACCTGCTTCCAGCCACAGACCTGGCTGGAGACCTGGCTTGCAACCTGGTTATGTTGCCCTGGCTGGGAATCAAACCAGTGACCTTTGGGTTCGCAGGCCAGCACCTTATCTATTGTGCCACCAGCCAGGGCAAGTTTTCTTTTCTTTACTAGGAAAAAAACCTATGTTCTAGAGTCTTTCCCACATTAAATAAGTCACTTCTTCTTTCTGGATGTCAACATTTTTATCTGTAAAATGAAGGGAATTTTCTTTTAACATACTCCAAAATTTCTAAAAGTTTGATTAAAACCAACACCAATTTTGCCAATTTCAATATTTATTTAAAACTTAACTACTTATATTTAAATGATCTGGTTGGAGTTAAAAAATGCTGCTAAACAAGTTTTTTCCTGTCTTTCTGGAATACATTTTATCTATCTAGTACAGGTAGGGAACACCAAATTTTGTACGTCATACATATTACAAAGTCAAAAACTCACTGTTCCCATTAAAAGCTCCACATGTCAAATAGCAGAGGGGAGAGGAAGGGGACATAGGAGAGAGGGACCAAGAGGACAGAGGGGGAGAGGGGGAAGGAGAAGAGAAAGGGAGAGAGAATAAGAATGAATTTACATGTATATTTATTTTGGAACTGGGCCAAATCAACCTAGACTTGACATATTCAGCTTTTTGGAAAATGTGGTTGTTTTCCAGTTTTCTGAAAAAGGCTTTCAACTTGAATATATAAAGTCTGTGAAAAATCAAGACATTATTTCATAACAGAGTAAAAGGGATTCTTGTTTATCACAAAAAGCACACTAAATTGTCATAACATCTAAAGAACCAAAAGAAACATGTCTCCCCTTTTTAAATTCAAAATTTAGTAATTTAACATTGCTGCCAATGCTGTAGCTTCTAATAAGTGATATTTTATGCATTCACAGTCTGTTTGCAAAGAAAAGGATGCATTAACTTAGCAACAGTTCCTTGACACATGTTTTCAATGCAATGGACAAACTATACTCCTTAGTTACCTGACATAAATTTGAAGGCCAGGGAAGGGGTAGGAAAGGAAATACATTATTGCCATGGGGAGTTTTGAAATTGGATACTCTCTTTATAGTAGAAGCTTGCTTGCTGATTTCATTTTTACTAGTGAAACTATATATATCACTCTATTTTTCAAAAGACAGTGGAAGGCAGAGCAGTTTTGTTTAG
This sequence comes from Noctilio leporinus, assembly GCA_004026585.1. NCBI lineage: Eukaryota > Metazoa > Chordata > Mammalia > Chiroptera > Noctilionidae > Noctilio > Noctilio leporinus. The sequence continues at coordinate 102,667 of PVIW01000439.1, read as the reverse complement.
GAAGAATTTAAAGTGAGAAGGGTGGTGACAAGCCTCTTTCCCAAATGGTAGTAGCCAAAGACAGTGTTTTGCTGTGCTGGCCATCATTACTGTATCTTTTCTCCACAGCGGTGATCAATGGTCCAGCAGAGGAACAAAATTCAGACCAGCACTGGTATTAGTCTGTCTCAAAATATGGAAAATATAAAGTCAATAATAAAAACTAGAGAGAAGGGCGGTGCATTCTATATTCTGCAAAATAATTTACATATTTACATATACTTTCCTTTCCTATAAACCCCAATTCTAAGTATAAGCTGAATATACTTTCCTGAAGTATGGTTTTTACCCTATTTTAGGAGATTTCATCAGCCACATTATATTTGATAAGCTCACTTCAACCAGTAAGAAAAAGCAGAAAAATGAAGTAGGCGAGTGGCATTAGTACAATTCTGGAAAATCTGTTCTCTCTAAACATTGCTCCTCAAAGTGGGGTTCTTTCATTAGGACCAGCACCTGCAAATTTGTTAGAAATGCAGATTCCAGGCTCTACTCCAGACCTACTGAATTAGACTCTGAAAAATCCCTAGGTTATTTATTTTTCAGTAAATGTTTAATGAATGTTAGTTAATATCTCCATATGTTTCATATGCTTGGCAAAGTTTGAGAAGTACTGCTCTCTAAGAAAAATTAAAAATAAGAAAGTAACTTAATGAATTATATCAGGCAGAAGGTTACTTAAAATGAGAAGATGACAGTTAATTTAGCTTCCTTATTGTTTAAACAATATAAGACCAAGGTTGAAACAAATGCTTTCCATCTCTGGAGTTAGCTCTACTGTGTACCATGTGGACCCACAAGTCCATTTTCTAGGTCTCAGCGTAGATCGGCACACTGCGAGAACTGCTTTGACACACACCCACAGACCATGCTTGTATCCCCCCTAAAATTCTCCACTAAACCATGATCTCTTTTCATTTCCTACAACAATCTCTTTTCATTTCCTAAGATGAAAGCCTGGTTGTCAGGTATGAGACAAACCTAGAGCGGCCTGCTAAGTGTCCTAGGTGATACTCAGAAAGAGAGCAGATAATTTGTTCACCCTCTCAGCATGTCTAAATCAACATAGTCATCAATGGAAAACATATGTAAGTGGCAGATTTTCAATATCAGGAATAGATGGTTAGTCCCAGACAGGTTCTGGGAAGCGGTATTTAGGTAGCTGCCAACAAGGATCTCTTCCTTTTGCCTTTGCTCTTAAAAAATTTCCAAGGAATTCCTATGGAGGAGGAACTTAGTCAATGCTATTGGCCAACTGAACCCGCAGACATTTCATCATCCTGCTAACAGAACCGAAATGAAATCTGTTCCTCAAACAAAACAACAAATATCCCGCTTAACTGTTCTCACTTCCTGCCTGCTCTCTCCCAGTTATATGTACAAGGCAGGTTTCTCAGGCTGCCCGATAAAAGCCAGAGTCATCTTTCTGTGCTGTCAGAGAAGAGCGTTCAAGTTACCAAAAGGTCTGCAGGGATTTATAATGCACTTATGCTATATAACAGGGTTCCATATTACTAGATTGTGGCAGTAATTAAGCCTCCTGGGGAACAGCGTCAGGAGAGGGGAGGGGGGATAATCTCTGGGAGCATCTACTATTACTTTCTCCATCCCATCCCCCTCTCCTACCTTTTATAGATGAGACCTCTGAGACTCTGACATAAGAGGTAATTTGTCTCAGAGGTGCATGTGGGCATTAAATGAGAATATCTAATGAAACCCAGTAGACAAATTTCAGTTTTCACTTACTTTTTCTCTTCTCAGGAAGCAAAGTTGAAGAGTATAAGGAAAGGGAGAGAGAAGTTAAGGTGCTCAGGAAAATGTAAAGTAGGGTTATGGGGGTGGGGGGTGGAGGGAGGGAGGTCAATTTGTAGTTTCTCGATGAAAAGAAAAAAATGCTTTCTCATCCTTCTTTCTGGAAATTACTGTAAAGACTAGAGATGCACTACTTTTCAATGCTACTAACAAAAGATCCTTCCTGTGAGGACTGGCGGCATCATTTCTAATAGAATCCACAGTGTGGAAGAGTAGAAACAAACTTCACTATCATAGTCATGACATTTACATTACAGGTAACATTTAACATTACAGTTAACATTTGTTGTGTCCTTACTCTGTGCCAGGCACCATACTTTAGATAATTAATCTCATTCAATTCTTATATCAATCCAAAGGGCAGGAACTATTATCACCATTTTACAGATGAGAAAAAACAAGACAGAAAGGTTAAGTAATTTGATCAATGTCGCATGACCAGCAAGTGGCTGAGCCAGAATTTAAACTGGAGTCTGACTCTACACCCCTGTTTTCTGGACTTTTAGACCTTCAATTTCACAAAAGGAGAGGAAGTTCGGGTGTAAAACGAGGTTTTTGTCAAAGGTTGAGGGTTGCTGCTTCTACAAATGGCCTGCTGAAGCCCTGATAAGCCAGAATCTCCCTGCCACAAAGCACTTCTTGTCTTTTATAAAGTTGAAGTACCCGCCATATGCTAAGTAAGCTTGGCACTTCATAAACTGGCAGCATACTGACATGTATGAATGCTTGGTGGGGATGTCCATGGAGAAACCAGAAGTTTCCTTACTGATGAGAGGCAAATGAGCCTCGCACTTTGGGTTCATAAGAAAGTTCCAGTAGGAACAAATGTCCTCTTATCCAAGACAAGAAGCTGTCAGTACTGAACATCTTACTTCCTTACTCCAAAAGCAAAGTCCTAACTCCAGCATGACAAAGTGAGCTTCTAAAGAGGCAATGTGTTGCAGTGTTTATGTTATAAATAGCCACGTTAAGTGAGTAAAATAACGGAAACCAATCTCTTAACATTCCGATCTTGAGAGAATGTCTATCTTCTATGAATTACCCCGTAGTTGGCCCAGATCACATAACATTTTGAAGAAGAGAATTTTATCTTACTAAGAAAAGAAAATTTACCTGATGGCCACATAACCACAGGTAAATTCAAAAGTAGGCTTTTATTCTTCCTCTTGTCGATCAAAATATGTTTGCTATCTGGTATTTCTCTGACTACTGAAATTTCATATTCCTCAATTCCTCTATGTACTAACTTCCAAATATCTTTTAGCTAGTTTTTCCCCTCTCTCTAATTTCTTCTGGAGTCAGGATGTTGACAGTGAGTTGAATTGGAATTGTTGATTTCTTTTCCTGTAGCAGTGAACTCTAAAATAAAGGCCACCCTCCTAGCAGAAGCACATGCTGTCTATCAACTCTATTTTCCCCTTCCTGCTAAGGACTGACACCCAGATGTGAATAATTTCATGTTTAGAAGATATATTAAGCAGAAGAAAGACACCCAGAAAGAAGAAAGCCAGCATTCCCCATCTGACATAAGCATAACAGAAACCACTTGTTAAACTTTCGTAACTATGTCTGGTAGATTTTTGCTCAGAGAGGAATGCTGGGCTGAGCTAAGTCACAGCTTTCTCCTTAGAAGTAGGCAGCCTCAAGTGTCTCTTCCAGGCAATAAAAGACCACAAAGGAAGAGTCTTGACTCTTTCCTAGACTACCCTTTCTAACCTATTTATCATAATCTCACTGAAACAACAACAAAAGCCCCTCCCCAAACATTCATCACTGATCCCATCAGGACTTAAAGGAAGAGAGTAGTACCTTCTGGTTCACTTTGGTGGCAGCCACGGTCAGATTGTGCAGATCCTGGGGATTGCAATCAGTGTCATTCATGCAGCAGCTTGGGGGGATGCCATGCTCCGGGAAGTAGGAGCTGGTGCTCCAGTTGGTGTAGTTCTGCACACCGCAGCAGCTCAGCTGTTCACAGGGAAAGGAAACCGAATCAAAATGTGGCAGATGAAAGACTGTGTGGTCTGGTCTCCTCACTCAGCGTCTTGCAACATTTTAAAGAGAACCGCAGGCCAAGCCTCTGAGTCAACCAACAGGCACAGCTTCGGGGAGCAAAAATGAGCTGAAGCTCCACTACCAATTATTCTCTTTGGGGGACCCATTTGAACTCAGGTAAGGAAACTAGTCCTAGATAACAGGTTGTGTTGGCTTTCTTATGGCCTGCCTAAAGCAAAGCAGTGGCCTGACCAGGCATCAAAATCACCTATGTGAGCTGGGTGTTGTTAAAGGTAGATGTACATAGATCAGCTCAATCAAGATTGTCGATGGGGAAGCCAAGGCCAAAATGGTTTTAAAAAGCCCTTCAAAGAATCTATACTAATAAGTAAATAAATGGTTTTGAGGGGGGAGAGATACACATAGAGGAAGAAAGAGAGCTGGTGTTGGTAAACTATAGCCAACCAGCTGCCTGGTTTCAAAAACCGAGTTTCATTGGGACACAGCCAGGCCTCTGTGTTTACATGTCGTCTATGATGGCTGTTGTGTGACAGGGCCAGAGTTGAGTAGTTGTAACAGACTGCATGGCCCTCAAGCCTCGAATAGCTACCATTTAACCCTTTACAGAAAAGATTTGCCAACATAGAGAATATTAAAGCAAATGGGGCAAATATATAATGAATTAGTGAATCTGAGTGAAAGGTATATAGTTCCTTGTACTATCCTTGCAAATGTTTCCGGGTACATTTGACATTTTATCAAAATAAACTATGCCTAGAATTAAAATATTGCTTGTGATGTAAAACAGCCAAAAACATCCCAAAACCAACAACATCCCCAGGGCATCTCGACAGGCATAAGGCTTCAGCACTAGCCCCTGCCCTCCTGAGTGCCTCCAGGTAGGAAACTTCTATTTTCCTCATATTTTTGGTAAAGCACCAGGCAGCCTTGGACACTCACACCCCTCACTCTCCTCTAGGTCCACTCTCCTTCCCCACTATAATGCACAAGCCAGTGAAGGCAATTTACTTGAGTTCATCACCCAGACTAAAGACACCACTTCCTGAATGCCAAGCCCTGGGAGCCAACTCTTAGCAAGGCTGTCATACACTCACTGCCTATCTCCTTTCCAAAGCTTCCGAAAGGCAAACTTGTTCACAATCCTTGCTTCCGAAAAGCAAACCAGAGGCAGTGATGTTTCTTGACACTAAAGGCCTGCCTAAGTGGACCCTGGACAAATACTGGGTATCAACCCGTGGAAATGAAATGGGACTGAAAGGTGGAGATCAGGAAGCCATAGCAGTACACAGGTCTAAGGCCAGACCTCACTGCCAGCCTCCAGCTTGATCTCCTTCCCTGGAACTTACGCTGCGCTGTACATGGTCCACTGCCCGGCTCCTCTCATCATTGCCATTGTAATTCTGCATGGCATCCGTGTAAGTCCTCAGGAAGGTGTCCTTAATCTGTGGAAGACCAGGAAGAACAGGGCTCTAGGTCACTGCAGCCCAAATCAACTCAGATTCTTACCAACATCTACCCCCCAAATAGCCTCTTCTAAAAGTCTCTTGATTAAATGTAGGCCAGAGAGTGAACGCCTTGTTTTCTGAGACAAAGGAGCTCAGAAAATTTGCCAGGTGGTTCGTTAGCTCAGGAACGGGGAAGAAATTGTTCTCCTTACCCCTAATCCAGAGGAAGCCCGCCTTGTTAAATGACCCACTGAAGTGGCTGGTCCATTTCTAAAAGGGCTGTGATGGTGAGCTGCCAAACCTCAGGCGTGCATTTCCTAGTTACTCGCATTGAGTTGATTAATATCTACCTTTCTTTCTGTAACTTTTCCTGTCCTTACTGAGAAGAATGACCAACGAGGAAGTACATAGTACACAGGAGGAAGGTGAGCAAGGGTTCAGGTAGGAGCCAGCCAGGCTGTCCCTGGAGTCCACACATGCACTGGGGGCACCTCTAGGGCTGTTGAGCTGTGATGTTATCAGATTTCACCTCACCTGAGAATAAGAATGGGGCAGCTAATTCCAGATGAAATGGGTTCTAGAAATTAGCCTTGAAATACCAACTCTGGTGAGGAGAAAAAAACGAGCAAAAGGGAGAGGGGGCAGAAAGTGCACGAAGCAGGTTCACTGGGAATTTAACTTGCCCGAGCACAAAAGCAAAGACTAGGACGGATGATGCCAGTCTTTTAAGAGCTGTAGGAACATTACTTCAGCGTGTCTCCCACCTACATCCTGCTATGCCATCCCTTCCTAACACATCCATATCTACTTCTACTTTATCTACTGCTAATTATAGGGTACAGTGATGGATTTACAATAATGGGTCTTCTTTTTATCTTGGAGTTGGAACCAAAACTTTATGGTAGGGTACACACTTTGTAACCTATCATCAATATACACAACTGAAAAGTGATACCAGGGTGACTACAAGCCACATGAGAACATCTGTCTGAATTAGGATCTGTCCATTGTCTAGAGAGGCTATAGTGACAGTACATGGAAGGATGGCCACACATGACACAGGATAGCCAGCAGTGTCCTCAAAACTAGATGTTCGAATCACAAACCAGTATTCAAAATGATTTTCCCCAGCTTTAGAAATATAAAATTTTACATGTAAATTAAAAACAAAGAGCTGTAGAGGTTTTGGATCATGATTGCCTTTTGTCCTTTTCCCTCACTGTCACATAGAGCAGTGGGGCTCCTCACTACTCAGTGTAGATTTTACCCCCAGATGGCAGGGGTGGCCCCCAGAGGCTCTGAGGAGTAGGGAAGAGAGCAGGTTGCTTGGGAGAAACCTAGCATGTTGCCTCTGGGCCACAACTAGTTTGCAGTCTCAGAAATCCTGTTATATAGGTATATTTTTACCTTCCTGAAGTGGCTGTTTTTAAAGGAATATTCAATCTATGCATATTAAAGGCTATTGCTTTAATACAAGGTGGAGAACCATTTTCTGTAATAGCTATGTAAAGAAACAGCGAGGATCCACAACTCAGTTTTCAAGTTTGGCAAAATCCCTGCATTTAGAAATTTACTGGCATCTTAGCCCATATTATGTGACATTTGGAAAATAGCAATACCACTGGAGATGCCAGCCCACCTGTATGAATCCTTTACACATTTCAAGAGGTTTCAATTTTCCCCTTCCCAAAGACCCTTTAACTGAGTGCTCCTCTCTGTGTATACTCACCTCATGACGAAACACAAACCCTGAAATGCCAGCTACGAGCTCAGCCAGGAACACCAGGGACAGAAACATGGCATACTGAAAATCAAGTGGATAAGGACAAAAGTCAAATATGTCAGTAGGACGAAGAGTGTTTCTTTGGGGTAGGTTACTTCTTGTCATGGAGAATTAGACGAATCCTCCTACTCCCTAGACAAAGGTTAGGAAAAGTTTAAAAATAACCTTCTCCAGATTTACCCGCATGAGCTTTAATATAGGAATGTGTCTGTTTAATATAAGGAACCATTTGGGGCAGACATGCTGAAGAGAGCTCATCTAAGGACTAGTATCATGTCTTTCAGCTTGGCCTGATCAGGACAAATCTGGAAGGGTTTTTGTAACTAAGGTAGTTGCTATTTTTAATGTTGGAATTCTTGACCTAGAAAGTACTATGGAGGTCACAGGACACAGTTCCACCCTGTCTTTGGAGTCCTTCGTAGCATCTTCCTCCTCATGGTCATCTGGAATCTGTATGCACTCTTCACCTAGCATGTGCAAACCTAGCTCTACCCACCCACGCCTTGCAGCTCACTCAGTTTTCAAACTGTTTCAACTGCTGGCAAGACTTCTTTTCCCTTGGCCACAACCTGCCTACTTGTAACTTCCACTCGCTGGTGTTGGATCTGCTTTCAGGAGATATTAAGAACCAGCCCAACATCTCTTCTATGCAGTAGGCCTTTGTATGTGTGAACACAGCCATGGTGCAATCCTGCTGATTTTCTCCATTTCTCCATTCAGGCAAACCCCTCCAGTTTCCTTAAGCATGTCTTATATGAAATGGCTTCCTTTGGAACTGCATCCCTCCCATCCTCACAGAAAGATCAGTATGTGCATAGGTTGACCTCCTTCCTCAATATGGTGGTCAGGACTAAATGCAGCATTTATAGCAGCGGCCAGTGGGCTATGGGCTATTTATCTCTCTTGTTCTATACACTACATGGAATGGATAACTTTTAAAAAAGTAAATATGCTACATTATTGACTAATAATGTGTGCAGGCACCTAAAACCCATAGTGCTTCTTTATTTCTTGAAGATTTTATGTATTATTTTTAGAGAGAGGGGAAGGGAGAAGGGCAGAGAGAGAGAGAGATCAATGTATGGTTGTCTTTCACCTGCCTCCAGCTATGTACCTGGCTGGAGACCTGGCTTACAACCTGGTTATGTGCCCTGGCTGGGAATCAAACCAGTGACCTTTGAATTTGCAGGCCAGTGCCTTATCCACTGTGCCACCAGCCAGGGCTCTCCATAGTGCTTCTTGCTCATTCATGTTTCCTGTCTGTTCCAAGTTGATTGTGTGTGTGTGTGAGTGTGTGCGCGCGCACAGGTGCATGCCTAAGTTCAGGGATATTACATGGTTACTTATGCGACATTAATGGTTTCCATTTTTGTGACTTTGAAAAGTAGATAAAAGGAAAGAGAACTGATTTCTTTCCTACAAGGCATATTTCTTTCAATCTACTTCTTTTCATCCCAAAATAAAATACAGACACCCTCAATGTTTGGAACTTCCTTAGACAATGCTGTGGAATTTAGATAGACTGCACATGGCCATATGACTTACTTGTAAAGTGTACACACTGTCCTGTAATATATACATAAATAGAGGATCGTAAATTATTTTTCTCAGCTACTGGTACATATATTAAAAGGGAAACATACTGGCTTAATATGCCAGTTTCATTTGAAATATTAACAAAAGTCAAATAATTTTATTTTATTTAATATTTAATTAATATTTCAAATATTTCATTTGAAATATTAATTAAAGCATGACCCCACTAGAATCTCAAACACACATTCATGAGTAGAATGTCCCATGTACACAACTTCTCTCCTTCTCTCTTGACTTGGTACAAAATGCAATTAAAAGCACACTTCACTTTAGGGAGAATCACACACCAGGCCTAGAGTCCATCAGAAGTCCTCGTAGGCTTGAGCCAGAGCCTTTCTGTGGACAAACTCATAGGAAAGAAGCAGCTTCTCCAGGCCTCCATAAAGTGAAAATAGTTATTTTCAGTTGTTTTGCAATTAATGAGGTTAAATGAGAACTTTATAATTCTTGACTGACAATCAAGTGACTTCCTCTATTATCAGCAAGATTATCAATTTCCTGCTTTGGGAAGTTTCCTACTTCCAGGGCCTTCCAGAGAACAACTCCATGTCCTTCACAATACCTTGGCCAAAAGTCTACTGGGAAGAGTTTGTGCTATATACAGGTGGTAGGGTCCAAGTATTCTCCAAATGAAAATACCATAGTAAAAACTATCCTGGCTCTGAAAAGAGACATATATGGTTTTCAATGGTAGCTCTCCACTTATTAGTTGTGTGAATCTTAGCAGATCATTTAAGCTTAAAGTCTTTATCCTGTAACATGAAAATATAACCTATAGTTCATTGTAATGATGAGGAATAAATAAAATGTTGTATGTACCCAAGAAAGCATCTAGCAGGTAAAAACATCTAAATGATAGTTTTTAAAAGATCAAACAATCCGAAAAACTTCTGTACTCTTCAAAGGGCTCACCTGTTAATGGTCTCACAAGAATTAGGAGAAAATGATAGCATGGTGTGAAATGACCTTCAGAAGAGCCCAGAGATAACTATTTCATTGCTGTGTCCTCTCTTCTGCTTCCCTTCAGTCATCGTATTTGGGTTGGAATAAACCTTGGTGATTTAGTCCAATACTATTCTTTCATAAATGAGGCCAAAAGCCCAAAGTGGTTATATCCTTGCCACCAAAGATATAGGCCAGTTAGTGTAAGAATCAGTGTCACAACCAGGTCTCCTCCATTCTTTTTTGGACAGATAGATTTTTGGCAATCCTTCTTTTTTATGCATATGAGATTAATTCTCCCCTCTTTCACAGAATTACAGAAACAACCTTTCAACAGCCTGGCCTTATTCTTTGGGAAATATCACTTTTGTGTCTGTAAAGGTACCCAGCACTGGTTCTGGTGGCTAATACTTGGCACTGTACCAACCTTCTGTTGAGTACAGAAGCTCTGATTTAGCTCAACCCCCATAGAGTGGAATCAGGGTGTGCAGGCTTACAGAAGAGTGTGCCCATGTATCCATGGCTTAGCTCAAGGAGGCAGAAAGTATTTCTCCAATGGGAACCTGGAGACGAAAGGCTGCTTATGTTTGGGATGCTGCCTTGTCCACCAAAGCTGCACATCATATGCTTGAAGAGATTTCTAAGACAAAATTCAAAATTGGAACAGGATATCTTGCTACAAGGATATAAATGGCTTATTGGAACTGCTGGCCACTGCTTTCTCATCATTTACCTCAGGGGACCAGGACTGGATTTTTTGTGCCAGGCTGTGTTTGGGGTTGTTTTTCTCTCTAGGGGAGTAAAGGGTAGATGATTATGTAAGAGTCTGGACTAAAATTAGAGCCAATGAATATTGAGGTCTTGTTCTGTGGCTTCAAGAAAGGGCACCTTGCTTTCATGTGATTTATATTTTTTACAAAAGGAATTGAAAAAGCAGTATGATGTTGTGATGTACTCACCAGTTTCAACATCCATGGGCTACCACGGCATGTAGCAAAGCATCCAAACAGGCCAAAAACAACGATAGTGGTGCCAGTTCCAATGAGGACATAGGGAGCATTTGTGGAGTTCTCAGCAATGAGGGAGATATAGGTGCCCAGAGTGAGTTTTCCCCAGACTCCAACGGCTAGCAGGATCACTCCAGTGATCTGAAAAGGGGGAGGGAGGAGAAGAGTGTGTGAAACTGCTTCTCAAAGAGGTGATCATCAAAACAAAGTAATGTGACCTGAATCTGAGGAGTCCAGTTTCCATAAGCAAACTGGCAAATGCTGTAGGATTCCCTAAAGTCATGAGAAGATGTTGAAGGCCATTAACTAAAGCTAACACGGAGCAAAGACACTTTGATTTTGTATAATTAGATCAGTCTCTTACACAACCTCATAGGCAGTTACTATATTAATCAGAAGTGAAACCGACAATCAAGAAATTTATAAGCTGTGTAAAAAGCACATCCTAATATAGTTCTCAGAGACTTTCCAGGTTTGATCTGAGAGCTGCTGTCTGACAATGAGCTGGTTATGACACAAATAAGAATGCCAGCCACCATCCTCAATGGTACACATGTATACATAGTATGTTTCAGGGGCATCCTGCATATTTTAAGGAACAAGGTGATTTTCATTGACTATTTTCACAAAAACTCTATAAAAGCAAACCATTCATCATATTTTTGAATCCCTATTGACTCCCTGACTAATTTCTAATACTTTACTTGATATAAAATAACAGGAAAATCCAAATAACTCCTGCAAATTGCTGTATTACAATTTGGGAATCCCCACAAATTAGACCAAAAGAAATCCCCACAGCATATCTAAAGTCTAGAACTTTGGGTCAACTGGGCCCTTACTTCAGAAGCTAGACTTGAAGCTGACTGCTATGCCTTATTCTCCAAACCCTGCAGCTTTAGCTGCTAAAGTCAATCAGTGGTTGACTGTGTCTCTATTTCCCTAGCTGGTCTTCCTCCAGTTTATCAGTAGTTTAGCAACTTATTCAAACTAACAGTCCTCTAACTGCTACCATACCTGACACTTTATAAGGCTCAAAGAAGCCTGGGCAGCCCAGGGAGCTTTTATCCAGTTTGCTTCCCACACCATCTCACCCAATGTCCTATACCAAATGCCTCAGTTCCTGCATCCAGGCTGCCCATTCAAGTGAAAGGCCTGATGAGAAACTGAAGAAAACCAGCATGATTCAAATCAATACCCACATCACCAACATTTCCCCTTTCAATCAACACACTATTCACTGTCCCGTGACATCTGTCCGTGAACACTACCAGATACACACTACATGAACAACCCAAACAGCTGAATCAGTGAAGATGCCAAGGCCTCTCCTTCATACTCTAAAATCTCCTGCCGTTCGAAGCCATCAAGTTTCACCATCTGATTGTTCCTCTCTGCAGGAAAAAGAACAGACCCTGCACCTTTCCCCATATCAGGCAAGAGCGGGCTCCACCTCTTTGAGGGAAAGGGTTAAGTGGAAACAACAAGAGTTTGTTGATACTCCCTTACCTCCCCCCACCCCCATAGCCTCTCTACTTTGTAGAAACATCACCATGAAAGAATTAAGAGCTTTACATCAGAAAAAAGGCTAAGGAACTAATGCAATTTTATAAGGTAAAGGTGAATGGATATGATACAATCTTGAGGGGAAAAAAACATTTACATTAATATTTGGGAGACAGTGACCCAGGGGAAGGTCTGCTGCCTTTGCAAAGTTCCAATGGAAATGGCCTTAGTGAGGTAAACAAAACCATCACAGACCATAGCCAAGAGTTCCAAGTCCTCTGCTGACACCTGGTGGTTGCTAAAGAAAGCACCTGCCTTGAAGAGCCTCTCCTGCCATTCTCCAAATGCAGACAAAAGGTTTTTCATCTGAGAATCAAAATTTAAGATTCAACTTGCCACTCAGTAGGGGTAAGAACACAATGAACATTCGGTAAAAATGACAGTATCTTGTATTTCACAACGCTGAGCACAGTGCCAGGGCAGAGCAAATGCTTAATATTCATTGATAAAGTAGATTTCATGTCTCTGGGTTTTTAGAACCTCTAGTTTATAAAACAGAGTTCTACAAATGCCAAATACTTACAAAACTTCTCCACTAAGTAAACAGAGTGAGATGAGTTAAAATGGAACCAAACAGAATCTTTCTTTCCTACTTCCCACTCTAGCATTATCTGGAGAAAGCTGTAAATGTCACGCTGTAAACGTATTAAACAAAACTGAAAATTCAATTAAACTAGTCATTGTTTACATAGGCTGGATATAAGTCTCATCTCAACACTTGCAATTTCACGTGATTGCCCCCAAAGATTCAGTAACAGACATACACTGAGCAGCTGCTTTCTATATGTTACTGTTGCCAATCATTATTGGAATGACTGTTTTAATGAACATATACACTACTGACCAATATAAGATAATATATTATCTTATATTTCTGTGACCAGTGATTTTATAAGGTTCAGTTACTACTATAAAAAGTATTATATGTAGTAAGTCAAAGTTAACGCAAATTCTGATAGGAAGGTAGACAGTACTAACATTTTTATTCCTCTTCTCCTTAGAAAATTTCCTCCAAGTGTAACCATTGCTTTGTATATGAGACGTCCCCCTTGTGTAAAGTACAAAGCCTATAATATCAACTTGTTAAAATATAATGTTAGGGACATAAATATTCCTTTTTTGCAAAAAACGCTATTTTTGTTGCCCTCAAGGATGTCTCTGAAAGACTGCCAATGGGCACTAGCAAACATAACACTGTGGGCACCATATCGCATGGGAAAAAACCCCTCTAACATCTTCACCTTGTCTAAGTCATCTTCTAAGGAACTCCTCCACTGAATGACATGGAGCCTGGGATAAGCAGGCCCCTTCCAGCGCCCATGTGCTAGGAATGTAAGACCAATATATATAGAGAAAATGCCTTCTATGTTGGTCTTCTCCTACTCAAATATTCCTGATGGACCAGATGTGTCTGGATGCCTAAACTCTACATATATATGAGGCCTTCTGCCCACACCAAACCCACCTCTTCATCCATATATCCCTCACAGCTCTGTACATTCTATATAGTTCCAGGAAAACTAGGCTGTTCTCTGTACACTTCCTGTGCTTTATTGCTTCTCAATGTTTGCTCTTGGTGATCCTCTTACCTAGATTTCTTACCCTATATACCTGTCTACATCCTAAAGTGTTTTGGCACACTGTACCTGCTTTTCCCAGCCTCCTTAAACAGAATTTAGTATGTAGAATGTCACTGTCATGCTCTTCCTTATCCCCTATGCACATCCACTACTGTGATCCCCTTGAGAGCAGAAGGTGTGTGTCTTGCACATAGTCGATGTCCAGCGTGTCTGCTAATGAATGAATAAGTAGCCAATTGTTGATTTGAGAAGGGGAAAGGTTTCATGTTATCCATCTGCTTACTAGACCACCTGAACCTCTTTGAGGACCTGTCAGAAATGGTAAGAATGCCAATCTGAGTAGGCATTGTAATCTGGGGAGATGACAAGATTAAGGACAAAGAACAAAGGAATAAATAGACAAGGGAGAAAAAGGTTGGGTTGTAGTGGACCCTGAGGTGAGTAAAACCATATTTGGTGGTAGTAGTGGTGGTTGACTTGGGGTAAGTATTCAAAAATATTGCCAGGCAGCTGAAGAAAAATCTACAAGCAAAGGACTAAAGAGCCATAAAACTCAACTAGTTCTTTCTCACCTTTTTACTACTATAATAATGGTTCTTACTAAGGATAAGAAATGCACAAAGACAGGCCAAGACAAAAGTCAGTGTTATCTATATGACCTTTTCCCTTGGTTTCTGTTAACATACACATATATTCATATATATATATATATATATATATACCTTTGCAAGCACCCACAGGGTAAAAAGAGACAGGTTCTTTTGACATGTCTCTTCTGCTTTTGGGTGCAATGAGTAAGTTCAGAGTTCACCAAAGCACCTTTGTGTCTCAGCCCTTCAGAGACTTCATATTTCTTTTAAAAATTATTTCTATTTTATTTTAGAGATGGGCAAGGGAGGGAGGAGAGGGAGAGAAACATTGATTTGCAAGAGAGAGGCATTGATCAGTTGCCTTCTGTACATGCCCCAACAGGGGACTGAACATACAACCCAAGCATGTGCCCTGAGCAGGAATCGAACCTGCACCTTTTGGCTTTGCAGGATGATGCTCCAACCAACTGAACCACACTGGCCAGGAAAAGATGTCATATTTCTAAATTAATCATGGAAGTTTTGCTTCTTTCTCCAAATAATCCATTTAGCAAGCAGCCAATAGTGTGGTTGAGAAGGGAACAGATTCAGACCCAGAGATAAATGACATGAGTGGCCTAGTGAAGGTACCACCACCAACTTACATGTTCCCATATCAACCACAAGCCAGGAGGGCAAGCCCAGTGCCCACAAGAGGTTGTCAGAATAAGGCTCTCAGTCTCTTTTTATTCCCAGCATCTCATGATACCTTGACATTGTCTGTGCTCTTACAGCACAAGTCAAAATGCATGGGCAGCAGAGGACCTCCAGCTACTTCTGACTTAGGCTTGATGGTGAGGCTAAAGAATTGTAACGGTAGCATCAGAAAAGGAAGGTAGGTCAGAACTAACAAAGAAGTTTTTATGTGATAGTTCACATTGCTTTCAAATTACACAGAAAGGGAATGACAGGTAGGTTAGGTTTGTTCATACACTAAGTGGAGTCTAAAATGCTCTGGAAGATACTTACTGAGATTTATTTTCATCTTAAAGAGGATGTTGAAGGAGCTGGCATCAGAGATAAATGATGTCCCCTTGCTCCTGATGGGTCAACACAGCTAATGCTGGGAAGTCTCCCTACTGTCCTTGCAGTGTCCTGATCCTCAGACCCACAGACATTTCACTTGAGGCCACTCCCTTTTGTGTTTGTGGACCACAGACCTTCTGATCAAACTGCTACAACTCCTCTCATGTCCATGAAAGGCTATGCCATGTTCAGGTGTGCCAGAGTAAAAGTCCATATATTCTTTTTAATTTAGTTGCATGATACACTACATATAAACTTTTGTCATCAGAACATTTATATGTTCATGTAGAAGGTAGGGGCTCATGAATCATGTATTATACAATTAAAGAAAGACAGACAATGAAAAATTGAACTATGGAAGCACAAGGTATCTGGAAGACCCCTTGCCCCACATGGGAGAAAAAATGCAGGACCTAAAACCAGCCAAATGAAACACACAGAAAAAATTGTAGGCAGAAATCTCAGCTAGATAGCATTTTAGGCGAAACCCATAATTCAATCATCCCAAGGGTTTACAGGTTAATTCACTATCAGTGACTACATGGAGAGGTATTGTGAAGTGTTCTTCCCCCATTCCAGAGGATTCTATAACTGGAGTCAGGAAAAAATGCATGGCAAAGACTCTTCTCCATACACATCATCAATAATTAAAATACAGGGTCCTCAGAAGTTAATTCTTAAGAAAAGTAGCTAGCAAACTATGCTTTTGGTTTGTTCTCACTTGAGCATTTATGCTGAGGAGACAGCAGGGGAGGATGAGTCTTTGTACAGTGTTCTGACCTGACTTTGTAGAGGTGGATAAAACAACCAGAAAGACAGAGAAACCTGCAGCTTCCATAATCCTGTGGTATGCTCTTTAAATTTGAAGAAGTGCAAATCTGTTGCATTTACAACTTAAGATTTTATTAAGAATTATTTGTGTAACTACTTAATGTTTTAAAACAGACTAAGAACCAGAATTTATTGAAGGTTTTCAGCAGGCTTGCAAATTCAGTCCACATGAGTGGCAAAAGAGGAACCAGTATATCTAGAAGGTTCCCCTTTTGAATGGAAAAGGCCTTGGCTGAGGATTAGGATATCAGGGTTTCAGTTGTAATATTGTCACAAATTAATTGTGTGACCTTGAGCAGATTACCTAACCTTTCTGGGCTCAGTTCCCTGTTCAGTAGGATCAGGAGGTGGACAAACTTGATTTTCAATGATTCCTTCATCTCTACTATTCAACAACAAATATGAATGTCAAACTTGACATGTTTAGTCACTGTAAAATATATTTCTAGATATGCCATTGGGAAAATTAGCACAAGAAAGTGTGACTTTCTCCTTGTGACTCATAAACCATCAGTAGTGGGAGTAGAAGAGCCATCTCATTTCTGGTTGCTGGGAGAGGGAAGGAAACATGCACAGGGAGTCACACATGGTGATTTTACACAGACATCCAAAGATTCATAAGCTTACTGGCATGACAATAAGCCTTCCTTTTAAATAGGGATGACACTGCTATCTTAGGAGCAGGAAGACATATGCTTTGAGCTGTTTTTTAAAGTTCTAGGCAAGTATGTTCTGTCACTCTCTTTTATGTTTAGATGGCATTTGTAGATGTGGGACTGGAATTTAGAATCTAGGAGCTAATCAGAGCTGCAGATGAAGGTTGAGGGCAGAAGTGATGGTTGAAGGAACAATGTGTCTCAGGAAACAAGCAGAGGATGGCTGGAAGAATAAGGGCTAAGGTTTGAGGAACATGGGCACCTGAACAGGAGAGGACAGCACTGGAAGACAGAGAATAGTGAGGAGATGAAGAACAGAATAGACACATCTACTAAGGTAGCTGACAATAAGAAAAGTAGGATACATGGGAGGGAAAAAGAGACTTTTCTTTTTCTTCTAAAGTCTTATAAAGAGGGGAAAAACACCAGCACAGTTCATTGACACCAGGTATGCCAATGAGCAGACATGATACTCTTTATTTATATGCCCAATATAGTCTACTATGATTATATTTTGTATTTAAATAGTTGTATTTATCCCTGGCTGGTGGCTCAGTGAATAGGCACCAGCCTGCAAACCCAAAGGTCTCTGGTTCAATTCCCAGTCAGGACACATAACCAGGTTGCAAACCAGGTCTCCAGCCAGGTCCCCAGCTGGAGGCAGGTGAAAGGCAACCATACATTGATGTTTCTCTCCCTTTCTTCCTCCCTCCCTGCACTTCCCTCTAAAAATAATGAATAAAATCTTTTAAAAAATAAAATAAATATTTGTATTTAAATATTTCATCCTATAGCCAATTCATAGAATTCAAGTTCCAGGAGTTATGCCATTTGTCACAAACTTTAGCTTCTGTATGAATTTTATCAATGACCATAAAGCCAGGGTCTGAAGTGCAGGTTGTCTAACAGATCATGGATACCTTTGAAAATATGCAAAGGCCTTTTAATGGCACTATGAAAAGTCAGAAATTCCAGCTCTGGTTATGGGCCCACCAAACTACAGTTTCTTCTTCATCTGTGTACGAAGCAACTGATCATTTCATAGAAAATGGCTCCAAGAATGTTTTAAGTCCAGCACACAATCTTCCTTCTCCCTGATGTCTTTAAAATGCAACCACCAGCTTGCACCAATCATGCTGCATATCCATGCCTTAGTTCTTCATCTGTGAAATGACAGGTCTGGCCCCAGTCACATCTACAGTAGCCCTTCCAGTGTTTAAGTTTTGTTTTGTTTTTCCCTTGAATTGCCCACATGGCCCTCAGAAAGGCCAAGATTAAGCTCAGCGGCTAGCACGTCCAACTGGTAGGTAGGATGCAGACCACACTGCTATTCAATAGCATTTACCAAGGGCCTGTGTTCATACTCAGCTTAGGGGATTCTAACTGGGGAGTGGCTTGAGCAGGTAACTGGCTGAAGACTACATAATCTCTAATGGCCTAGAGGCCCAAGAAGTGCTAGAAATCGATGATTATGGTGACCGTACTTTCAGAATTAAAAAATGGGTAGACATTTGAAACAGAAAATCAGGGTTACACAGCTGCTAAAATCATAATAAAGGGTACTTTATTAAAATAGCCTTTACTTCTTGAATAACTAAATCCCTTTGAATAAGGCCTGAGTAGTTTCCACCTTGTACTTAATTCCATTATTCAACAAAGAGTCACAGGAAATTTCCAAACATGTTATTAGGAACTCTGTATATCTCGCTAGGAAATAAGAAAGAATAGAAATGCCTGAATTGGTTTCTCATTTCCCATGTATTTCCCTACAAGATTCTGGATTTTAGGTCTCCTCCCTCTTAGAAAAACAAATCCACAAAGAGAGCCCCCAGAAGCACACACAAATTTCACTCCACACTTATTACACATTGAGAAATATTCCATTATTACCATAGAGGAATTTAAAGAGCAGCTTATGCTGAGCCTCCTGGCATTACTTTTTATGTAGAAGTATTGTTGATGAGTTATCCTTGAAAATGTTCAAAACAGGAGTTAGGTTTTTTATTTACACTGGTAAGGTGGTATCTTACTTCAAGTCTCTAAGAGCATGTAAAAGGAAGAAGTGAGCAAACCAAGGTTAAGACTAGATGTGGCTCACACCTCTCATTACAGTGGTGACCCAGATATATAAATAGATGCCACACAGGTGAATGCCTACTAGGAATTTGGGCCAGCAAAGCCACTTATGAGAAGATTTAGGTACTTAGAAATCACAACCAGCTGTAGTGGCTAAAGTGACAGAAGTTTAATGTTTGTGGAATTCCTTCTACACCACATCTACGCCATGGAACCCCCCCCCCCATTTGATCTCACTCACATATAAAATCTGTTGACCCAGTTAACACACACAAAGGCGGTTGCGTTCCAAGAGTATGAACAGCATTAACCTTCCAACAAAGTGCAGGAAGAGCTGTGGAGAGAAAGTTCTTCCCTTGCTTCCACTCCTCAGTTACCTAGCACTGAGTCAGCTATGAAAAGATGGATCAAGTGTCAAACTAATAAGAAAATATATTTGAAAAGAAGATCATGTCTGTGTAAGCTTATCAACAAGCCACCACTATTATTATTAATGTGTGTTGACAGAAAGTTTCTGTTGACCACACACACTAGCATGTCTTGTATTGTTAATTGTGTGTACCGCAAGATTTAAAGAGTTTTGTGGAAGGAAATAAGATCCTTTACCTCCTTTGTCAACACCAAAGCCTCACCCGGATCCTGACTGAGCCTGATTTTCTAAAACAGCATGTAGTTCAGACATTTTGTCCTAAAACCCATTTCTAAGTAGAATCACTGCTTGTATAACCACAATGCCGTTTTTAATTTGAAAGCCAGTCACTGTGCCTACACTGAAGTACACAGTGGAAGCTCCATATATGCAGAACGAACATTAATGGCGATCTCTTCTTCCAATTCAGCTCCCTTATAGTGGTCATGTCCTTGAGAGTTACTGGATGAGCATGAAAGTGGGTACAGTAGTCCCAACCATTATTCCATAAATGAGAACCAACATGCCAACCTCTGACTAAGCAGTGCATGTCTCTCATGATTATGCTGTCGAACAAATTTAGCTTTCTAGCAGTTCCATTATTTTAACGAGGGAAAGTTTTCTGTGCATAATTTCTGTATAGGATTATCATCTTCAAAATACTGAAAACAAAACCATAGTCCTACATATATGCATTATACTTTATACATACCTGTGTAAAGTAAACAGGAAGAAGCCGGAACTCAGATACTGAAGAAATCCCTTAAGGCCTGTGCTCTATCTGGCTATGAATTGATGGGAGGTGGCGGGGGCGGGGGGGGAGTGTTTTGGGGAACTCATGCCTCCTGGCCTGTGAAATTGGAGCTCATAACACCTAATGCTGGAACAGAACCTATTATTGAGTAAAAATATCTGTGGAAGAAATATGCATGTAGGGAGTGTTCAGTTATAAGATTCTTATACAAATAGTGAAGTTGTGTTCTCCTTTCAGTGGTCCTTTCTCCTGAGATGATTTAGGGGGGAGCCCACTTTATTAATAATTTAATTAACTTCTCTCTCAACATTCAAATATCATCACTGCCACCAATAAGACATAAAGGGAAAATTCAGTTGTCTAATGTTGGCAAGGCATTGTGGGAAAAAAATTAACTTTAAGTAACACATGATCTTGGCAAAAAAAAAAAAAAATCAATTCACAGAAGCACAAAGAGGATGTTGTGCCATCTCTACCACTACCACTTGGGCCAAGCTACCATCCTCCCATGTTGTCATATTCTATTCTCAACACAGCGGTCAAGGTGATCCTGTACAAACCTAAGTCCTGAAATATTAAACTTTTTGCCCAAGCCCTTTCCACACATGTTATCTCTCAGTGAACGCTTACAGGTCAGTACTCTCAGATGGCCTGTAAGGCCCTGCTTGATCTTCTAGTTCCTCTGATGTGCCCTCCACCGGCTCCCCTACTTGCTTACTGGGCTTCAGTGTTGTCACGGGTTTCTTTGCTGCCTCCCTCAAACATTCCTGGCCTGGTTCCTAAGTCAGGAGCTTTAATGCTTGCTCTTTCTTCTGCCTGGACTTCTGAGATCTCATTTCTTCTGTTCCTCAAGGGGCCCTTCCCTGATGACCGTATTTAAAACTTAGAACCCTGCCCTTCCAGAATTTCTTGCTCCCTCCCTTCCTTGCTTTGTTTTTCTCCTCTGCCCTTATCACCTTCAAACACTAATTTGCTGCTGTAGTCTGTCTCTCCAAATGAATGAATGTCAGCTCCACGAGGCTAGACAATTTTGCCTTTTTTATTGATGTATCCCTAAATCCAAGACAATTTCTGATCATAGTAAGTGCTCAGTAAACACACGATTCCATACAAGATGGCAAACAGGTGAGCAAACGTGAACTGCGGAGGCCATGAGCTCTATTGTCACTAGCACTACACTAAGGAAGCCCAAGAGTGGACTTGACTTTTACAAGGCCCAGGCAGGCGGCTGCACTCAGTAAAAAAAAAAAAACAACCTCTTTTTTGGCCAATTCATTTCTAACCCTGCACAGTGCTTCACAAATGTCTGCTTTTGACCACAAGGGGGACTAAATAAGAAAACCATGGGAATGATTTGGTCTAATCCATCACCACTAATGGAAATGTAACTTGAAGCCTGAACATTCTATAACTCCATGGGGTCTGTAATTGATGGTTAGGAGAATGAGCAGTGCTTATGCCAGCAAGATTTCTTTCTCTTTTTAAAAATGTACAATAGTGGGAGAGAAGGCTGTCTTTACTATGTGCTGGGCATAATGCTAAGTGCTCTAATGCTTTACCTAGCTCAACCCTCCTACTAACCCTATAAAACTTGTCTGAGGTCATTACCACTAAGTGACTGAATAGGTACTCCAGGCTCTGGCCCTCAAAGGCTGCCTCCCATAATGTTCTCTTAAGTAGCCTGACTGGAGAAGGTTCTTTCTCCCCAACCCTCTACTGACAGTTCTGTAAGAAAAGCTCAGAAGCCAACGTCATCCATCCTGGCACTGGTGGCAGACTCTGAAAATCTGGTTGCCACAAATAAAAAACAAAACCTGCAAGCATTGTCACTAATTTATTTATTTTAAAATGTTCCCCATTATTTCTCCCCTTTCAAGCAGGAAGATCTATAGAAACGAAAGCATGTTCTGCTCCAAGCTACCGCTTGCTATTTAAAACACCAGGACAGGAAGTAAATATTCTAATGTGTATGTCGGGATGAGCCAGAAATGGTAACTATCACAAACAGCAGGCACAAATCTGGAGAATTGGTAAAGCTTGATACACACACAGAAAACTGTAGCATGTTCTGGGGAAAGTTTAGGAAACAAAAGAAGTATTCTGGGTTTGGCCCTGAGAAGAAAAACAAGAGGCTGTGGCTGAAATATATACAAGGAGAACCCACTTCGATACTGTGGAATCCTCTAACTTTCAGTTAAGGCAATGGTATTGTATCTGCCTGTCCCATAGCTTGGAAGAGGAATATGATCAGTCCTTCACAAACCAAGGACACAGTCTGGAAATACAGTTAACTGTGCATTGGGATAAATGGCCTTCGCTGAGCAGGGCTGTCTGTGCTCCCTTTATGCTTCAATCCCATTTGTTCTTATTTTGTGTTTTGCAGATCAAAAACTGGCTTTGAAAACTGAGGCTTTCAAAGGTTCAACAACTTGCTCAACGTCAGAAAGCGGTACAGCCCAAGGTGAAGTTCATCTGTCTGACTACAAGGCCATTTCCCAAACCATCATGCTTGTCTGCCTCTGCTGGCAGTGTGAGCAAAAAAGGGCAGCTCCTAGGGCTGAAGTCCTCTTTGTTCAGTGTTACCCAGTCACTGGCCCTCTCCTACCCGTAGGTGAGTGAGGCAAAGGGAAGCTTGGTTTTCTCTCCATTGCCTATGTGCTTCTTAAGATGAAGAAGGTAAAGGGGGTCAAATGCACGATGATGGAAGGAAACTAGACTTTGGGTGAAGACATATTTGTACACCTGAAATTTATATAATGTTATTAACTAATGTTACCCTAATAAATTTAATTAGAAAGAGTGAGTTATGAGGAAACCGGCATTCTGAACTAATTTCCACAAGGTTTTTAGACAGTTTCTAATGGTCAACATGCAGGAAGCATGGGAAAAGGCAAGGGGGAGAAGAGATGGACCCTACGGACTGACCCTGTAAGAACCAATCTCCATCCCCTTCCTGGCCTGTCCCTCCCCTGTCTGCTCCAATCATGAATGAGGCTGTGCTCCACAAGATTTTTTATACACCACTTGTTTGGGACTCAGATCAGAATACACTGTCTTATGAAAATAGCATTAGGCATGGTGCTTGTGTTTCTAGGTCAATCTTCAAAGGTCTTTAAGCCAGAATTGGGAAAGTTAATGGGAGAAAAGATTTTTGTTTCAATACAAGGAAGAATTTTTTTTTTTAGTAATAGGCATTGTCCAAAATGGAGTAGGTTGCCTTGCAAATGTGATAACAGAAGGTAATCAGCTTTTTTAGGTATTTCCAAGAGTCTCCAGAGGCAACCATGGCACATAAGTCCTATGGATGGGGAGCCAGCAGGAAAAGTCAAAATGGCCTGAAAAGTCATCTGATTCTATTGTCCTGGAAGCCTAGTGCTTTTCCTAGCCAATTATCTCCCTGGATTTTCATATGTGAATGGACAGGAGCTTTGCAACACAGGAATCAGGGAAACCATTTTCCCAGACTCCAAGTTTCATTTCCTTTGATCTGCAAAATGAAGTAATAGACCTCATAATTTTGTCACATGAAGAGCACTAGAAATGCCTGGTCAATGTAATGAGGTTGCAACTAAAATGAGCTGTGTTCTTTAAAAGGGGATATGGCACTTGAAGGAGCATTTGTCCTATTATTATAATAGCTCTATTTTCCCTAGACAACTATGCGCTACCATTTCTCAGCTAGAGTAGAAATCCTGGCTGACTTTAAGAATCAGTGAAGCTGGTTAAAGATAAATGTACAATGGCTATAGAGGCAACCTTTATACTTTTCACATATAGACAAATATTCTGTCAAAAACCCTATCTACATTGAAAATAAAAAGAGAAGCTTTCTAATATGGTGCTATTAGCGATGGTATATTGCACTAGAAATCTGTTGCCTATAAAACAAGCACATAGCTCTCTTTAGAAGACCTTTGTAATTAGCTCTTGGTCATAGTCATAGGGGCAAATGCAGCTCTACTTTGTATCCCTGAGGTGACACAGTGGCTACAGCTGTATGGCACATGCTGGTTCTACCTGCCTGGCCCTCCTACTCCATTCCTGCCCAGCCAGGTCCTATCTGCTCTCCAAAGCCCAACTAAAATGCCCTTTCCACCAAGAAGCCTTTCCTGACACTGAAAAGATAGTAATCATTTCATCCTCTTCTAAATGTGCTTAGGATTTTCAATGCCATCTCTTAGAAATGGCCTTTAAAAAAAAAAAAGATTTTATTCATCATTTTTAGAGAGAGGGGAAGGGAGAGAGACATCAATGTATGGTTGCTTTTCACCTGCCTCCAACTACAGATCTGACTGGAGACCTGGCTTGCAACCTGGTTATGTGCCCTGGCTGGGAATCGAACCAGTGACCTTTGGGTTCGAAGGCCAGAGCCTTATCTACTCTGCTACCAGCAAGTGATAGAAATAGCCTTTTAGCTTGCATTCTACACCTCTGTGAACACCTTAGTGCAACCCCAGTAAACAACTCCCTAAAACCAGATGAGTCCCTCTTGGGACTGTGTTAATGCTATATATCCTGTGGCATCTAACATTTGCTTTTGCTAACTATAAACTTGATTAGACAGAGCGCTTTGATAACACATAGGTCCCATGTAGGACACATTAATGGGCACGCCACTTGATGGCCCCTGATGTTGGTGAGAGGGCACAGGATGGGAGAGGCGGTTGGAGGGCCTGACCAGTAGAAAGAAAGGACTGGGGGAAAAACTAAGTGTGGCACCAGTGTTAAAGCCTGTTGCATTGCTTCCATATTGTGCTTAAAAACAAATGTCACTGCTGTGGTCTGAGGCAAATGAAAAGTTTAGAAAAATACACTTGGTAATTAGTATCCCTCATAGACACTAATGTAAGCCCCCTCCTTTCCTGAAAGTCACCATTAGCAACTTATTTTGGAAAGCTAGGCTTGTTAGCACACAGCAGAAATCCTACCCCACTGACAGTGTTCACTGTAAGTTACTGGTGCATTGAATCTTCTTCTTTTTAAACAAATTATATTAGATAGAGAGGGTAAGGGAAATAGAGAGAGAAACATCAACGTGAGAGGGAAACATCGATCAGCTGCCTCCCGCATTTGTCCCCCCACCAGGGATTGAACATGCAACCCCTTGGTGTACCGGATAATAATCTAACCAACTGAGCAACCTGGCCACAGTCCCACTGACTATTCTTTAAAGGATCATGTAAGAGAGGCCAGGAATGGCTGAGCCCTCCCTGTACTCCACACAAGCTAATGACCAAGGACACTCTTTCTTGGGCATGGGGGAAGCCACCGGATCTTACATATGTTTGCAGTCAAAGTCAAGAGGCTTACAATGTCCTGGCACAGTCCTGGCACACACTGCGAGTGACTGTCACCACAGGACTGCACTGACTCGCTAGCAGTGTGGGCCAGAAGGCACCATATTCTGACCTCTGAATTCAATGGGTATTTTTTATTTTTGCTAAACTCTTCTTTCAACTCACTTTGTCTTGTGTTTTTCAATCAGAGAATATTATAAGCATGGACCATGTGGCTACAGGGAAAAGCTATATAAGTCACCTTGAATAAAAGGGAGGTCTCTTGAGGGCCATGTGTGCATCTTGGGCAGGCGCAGCACAAGTAGCTGGTAATTCCAGATAGGAGCCTGGGAATCTACCATCACAAGGGCTGTGATGTTCTTCTCTTGCATATCGGCCACATTCTTCTTCTCCATTTCTGTAGGCTAGCCCTCTCTATCTAATGACAAAAGCCTCCCATTAGAGCACCTCTCCAATGAAACATCCAACAGACAGTGACAAGCAGCCTTGGACACTGATTTCAAAGTTGTGGAGGAGAGAATCTGAGCAGTCCATCTCAAATCAGGTGACCTGTTTGATGCAATTGTCTGTGATGGGGGTAGGACCATGTCCCTATGCCTCATCTCATCACTACAAACTCAGAGAACATATGCTTAGAAAGAGCTGTGAGCAGGGCCACTGAGCTGCCTGGCCACCCCTTTTCCCCTGAAATAAAGGACAGAGATGTGCAACAGTCTACCTGTTTGGCCTCCTTTTAGACACTGCCATCTGTGCAATACCAGAACATTCTGGGGAAAGACCAAGCTACTGCCTCTTTGAGACAGCCCCACCATCAGCACCCCCGACCAAGAAGAGGCCCTGGAGAAACCCCACTTGGGTAGCCAGAACCAGGTTATGTAAATGGGAGCCCTGGCTGCCTACGTTAGGTGACTGTGAGAAGGCCAGATCCTTCCCTCAGCTCCTCCCTAAACATGGCTCAGGTCCTTGACCACATATGAGGCTTGATGCCAGGTGACCGCTGATAAATGAAGACACTGTCCTAAAGTAACCTGCCTGTTGTAGAATTCACTCTATCCTAAAGAGTAAAGTAGTTCTCTTGTAAATGATCCAATGGGGTTGGTGGGATCCTTTGGACACCATCACATTTACACTGAGCCATCTGCTGCATGCATTTAACAGACACAGCTGACAGTGACTTCTACTACTCTGGCAGGAACTCCACCAATGCAAGAGTGAGGGCTCAGCTGTTGGAAGAGAAATGGTTAAATACAGACAATACAGTACAGGCAGAGGTGTCACACTGTGTCACAATCTGTTAACATATTCATTTGGGGACTAGAAAGAGCCTTAGGCACAAACGGTATAAATAAATATCTTCCAAAATGTTAGAGGGCATTGGTAATTCTTCTAAGTAAATGATATAGTAAATAAAAAAGCAAGCACAATGGGGATATAACATAATGGTGGCATTTGTTGATTCTTAAGTCATTTAATTTTCAAAACCCTAAACTAACCTACAGTGATATAAATTTTAAGAGTGACTCTCATGGAGGGGATGAGACTGACAGGAAGGGGTGCAAAGGGTAATGGACAGAATCTTTATCTTGACTGAGGTGTGTTTTAGGGAAAGACCTCAAAACTCAAGCAAAAAAATAATGAGTGAAGAAATGTCATTATATAATCATTAAAGAGAGCAGGAAGAAGATATGGCTCTTGGATTTTATATAACAAGTAAAGTTAAAATATCACCTCACGTCTCTAATGTGATTTACTGTTTATAAAGTATTTTCATTAATAAAATTCCATTTAATACTTGTAATGACCCCATGAGGCCCACATAATCAGCATGCCTATTTGAAAAGTAAGAACGTAGGTTCAAAGAAAATTAAGTGTTCACCCAAGTCCCACAGTCTATAACTGACCAAGAAAGAAGTAAAATCCAATGCTCTGCCTCAGAGGCCAAGTCCTTTTGACTATACCACACCAGGAACGTTTTATAAGGTAGCTTTCCCAGTACTTGGTTTGATTTATACAACTTGTGTCTGACCTGATTCTTCAAACTGTAAGTCTCCCTGAAAAGAGATTTTATTAGGGGCATTCTACAAATGTACAGGAATCAGCAGGCCATCTGCTCCAAACCCCAGGACTCCATCTATGCCTAACATCCAGTGTCCAGGGCTCTTCAGTATAAAGACTGAAAATCCAAAGGTTAAAATAAAACCTAGCTAATTAATACTGCTACAATTATGTCATTTGAAAACTAGTTTCGATATGTTTTGAAATTTTGCCAGTGTCCATTTTGTCATCTTAATAGCACGTAGCCAGTTGAGGTCAGAAACTGAGCCCTTGTGCTTTAAAACTCCAGTAGCACCACGTATGGTGCCCTACTTACAGCGTCCATCAAGAAATACTTATTTTCTCAACAGATATGGTACCTCCTAGAAGTTAATCATGTTAAAAACAGAACCATGTGACACAAAACTCTGTATCAGAAGAATATATTTTAGTAAAACTCAGGACAAATTTGTTTTGACGGTTTATATATTAACTGCATGTGTTCTCTCCCTTCCATCCAAGTGGGGGAATAATTTACAGAGATTAACTAGAGGTTTCTGGCTAACAAAACTAACTTGTTGAAACTTCTGTTAGAATAGGACAGTGAGGATAATTTTTTAAAAGATTTAATTTATTATTTTTAGAGAGAGGAGAAGGGAGGGAGGCAGAGAGGGAGAGAAACATCAATGTATGGTTGCCTTTCACCTGCCTCCAGCTGGGGACCTGGCTGGGGACCTGGCTTGCAACCTGGGTATGTGCCCTGGCTGGGAATCGAACCAGCGACCTTTGGGTTTGCAGGTAGGCACCTTTTCACTGAGCCACCAACCAGGGCAGGATAGTTTTTGTTTTAATGTTTGCCTTTCCAGTTGAGTATAAGTAGAAGAAAATCTACAGTCAGGTCGACCCTTTCCAAACTTCCATGCAGACCTTTGGCCCAGAGACCTTAATGATCCCCAAAGATCATGGTCATTTTCAGGTTGAGTTATCTTCAAGATACACCCATTACTGCTGTTCTTTCTAAGCAGAGCACAGGAGAATATAAATGCTGACTTTAGTGAAGGACCATGAGCTGAGACAACCTGTTCTCCTATGGCCACCAATCTCTGGTAACCTCTTGAGAGTCTTGTCTTCTATTACACATCCTAGACAATTATGAATCCAGAGGTCTGCTCTGGCTTTTAGAACAATGAAACCATGTTTCTTTGCAGTTAGAGAATACCCATATTCTCACTTTCTGCATGGCCATTTTTGACTAAAGAAAAAGCTTGTTTTCATCCATTTGCAAACCCCGGAAAAGTTGTTTTCGGTTGAACATTTTGGAAGAGAGATAAAGTCTGTCAGCTCCTTTGTCTGCAGGTCCACCTTAGGGTTACTCTTTGGGGACCCTGGTCAAGGGGGCCAGATTCAAGATCATACAGCTTGTTAGAGGCAGAACCAGGACTAGAATTCAAGTAATTCATTTATCCATACAGATTATTTGAAAGTCTACAAAGTACCCCCTTTAAAGGCCTCTAAGTAATTTCTATAGAGGGGTATGAAATAGTTTCTAAGGAACAGGGCTAGATTGATCAGAACTGTTTATAGTGATAATAATTTATTTAGTGATTAAAAAAGTCATTAAAAATTTCAAAAGATACAAACTAAATAGGATACTCATTAAACTACTGAAAAACCAAGGTACAGTATACTGTATGAATATTTATTTTGATGTTAGTGTGCCTTCTCCCCATTCCTAATCACTGTCGTCTGGTCACAGAAGGTTGAAATAAAGATTTAACATCACAGGATGCCACAAGAACAACAGTGCTGCTGTTTCTTAAACTCAAGGTCAGAAGCATCAGCACTTCTCAGAAAAATGGTCCCCACAAACAGGTGACTCAGAATAATTTTAGCCTATACATCACCCTATTGAATCAAAATCTCTTTCCTGCACATAGTTTACTGAGGTCAGCACAATAAACTATGGCTGGGGTGGGGGGTGTTTGAGCTCTACTAATTTTATCATGCTCCCTGGAGCCATCCAACCTACACTGAGAGCAAAATTCATACTGTTAGTGAGAGAAGCACAGAGCATTCATGGGGTGCTATGACAAGCTTCCCTGTTGGTCTTTTAGGGCAAAGATACCAGCCTTTCGGCCTCCTCTGCTCATGACCTTTCATTCATTACTACCCATGCAAAACTGGTTTCAAGTCCCAATGTCTTCCCCTTAACCTCTGTTTTGTTCCTTTGTCATGAATTTCTTTCTTCTCACACCCAGCTTCCATCCCAACAATTTTGTTTTCCTTACTGAAACTGGAAAACCTAGTTTATTACAGTTAAATCTCAATTCCATGTTTTACTATTAGGTTCTATCTCCTAAGTCTTGGTAACCAACCACATTGCTGAAAAGGTCCTCAGTGTGACCTTTTTTTGCCAACTCTTCTATGTTTGTTTGAACAAGCAGCCTCAGCTCTATACCTCTGGTCATACAGCCTTTCCAAACCGAAAAACATTCCTTCCCACCATTCAATATTCTATCCATCCTTTAAAGTCCAACTTGGGTCACGTGTTCTCCCAGGACTTAAATCCCCTACACTCAAATTTGATATTGTAATGATACCCAGCCAGCTGCAGCTTCCTGTAACCCATCAAGCCATTTGGTGTCTTTGTTCCCTATCTGCCTGGGCATTTTAAAGGCTCTGTGGTAAGGACCCATTGTACAACTTTCCCTGACCTCTACCCTATCTTTTTCCAGCAGAGGTCCTCTTCCTTATATATATATATAAGGTGTATGTGTATATATATATATATATTTTTTTTTTTTTTTGCCATCACTTGCATAGCATTGCCATATATCAGGAAACCCGTGTGTGTGTGTACTTAGTTAATCCTTAGAACAACCCTACCTCCCATGAGATGGATACTATTATTACTCCTCATTTTACAGATGAGGGGATAGAGGCACAGAGTGGTTAAATAAGTGGCCCCAGATGATATGATCACTAAGTGGCAGAGCTGGGATTTGAACCCAAGCAGTACCTTTGCAGTCTATGGTTTTAACCACTGCCCCTCCCTGCCTGCTTTTGTAACTGTTTCTATTACACATTTACACTACATTTTTAAAATTAAATTTATTGAGGTAACATTGGTTAATAACATATGTTTCAGATGTACAGCTTTATACTGTGATATCTGTACACTCCACTGTGTACTCAACACTTAAAGTCTAGTCTCCTTTATCACCATACATTTGACTCCCTTTATTTTCTTTGTCCTCCTTCCCCAACCACCTTTGCTTCTGGTAACCACTATTTTGTTGTCTGTATCTGTGACTTTGTTTGTTTGCTTGTTCATTTGTTGCTTTTTGTTTTATATGCCACATATGAGTAATCAGTTATATATGTACCTCCTCAGTAGAGAGAGTCCTGTCCTCAGATCAGAGGTGGTATGTTATTGAACATTTTATACTCTCAATGTGTGCTGCACTGAAGCCAATTTTTCAGAGCACCCTCAATTACAGAGGCCACTTTATTTGCACTTACAGTGAGGTACTTATATTTTTCCTTATTTGTTTCATGTTTTAGGTCTTAGCTTTCCAAACAGATTACAGGTGGAAGTTAGAGACATCTTCCCAGCCTTTTCTGAGTCCACCGTGGTGCTCATCACAGTGATGAGCAGAATGTCCAGTAAATACACATTGAAAATTAGGTGGCTTTTATTCCTCATGATGGTATTGCCAATTTACCTTGATTCAACATCATTTTGCTGATTTCTATCAATCATGGTCCCCCTGAGTGCTCAGTTTAGTCTTGAGATGTCCTAGCCAGAGCTGTCCAATTTAATAGTACCTTTAACCTTGAGATACATTCCCTTTAATCCCCAAGAATCACTGCAGACAGAGTTGCAAGTTACAAATTCACCCTTGCAAAACAAATGTATACAACAGAGCATGTTAGAGACAGAGAAAAAGAAACTGTTAATGGCAGAAAGAAGTGTGACAAGTATCTACTGTAACAGGAAGAGGACTCTTCATATCTAAGGAAATCAAGTGTTCTAGACTTTGCAATGAAAAGTAAGGTGCTGTAGCAGCATGAGGTGGCAGCTAGTGGAGACAGATGTCACAAATACCAAGATAAAATGGTAAGAGGGCTTTCCAAAGACTAAAGGAGATGATCCATTGGAAGAGCATTTTGCTTCTATATTGTTCCTTTTAAATCCCTCCTTTTACATCCTACCTCTGCTACTTTTGGTCTGAGCCTCTCTGCCTCTGATCTGTAAAATGAAGATAGTATCTATCTACTCCATGGGGACAAAGTGGGAAATAGTCTGGAAAGTACCCCAAGGAAATGGCATCAAAGACAGATCTCTGCAGTTGGACAGAGGACTGCTACCTCCTTCAGAGGGGCTTTTTGGGTTCCTTTCCTCATAATTAACTCTGTCATCACCCTGAATGAAGGCAAAATAAACCAGAACTTGGGTTCAGCAAGTTAAGAACAAAGTGCATGCCATCACAAGGACAGCTGTGTTACTAGTTTCGTAACTCCAAACAAACATCTCAGAGGAACAAGCTTTCACCTGAGAAAGTTCAAAGCCTCTCTTCAGATCTACAGACAGTAGAAATACTCACAGAGAAGGCAGCACGCTGATTATCGACCATGCTGCAAGCTATTTAGGACCTCTCAGGGGAAGGTTTGTGCACTTGTCTCCTAGGCCAAGAAATCACAGATTCTTTTTGGCATGAAGACAGAGCATGGGCTTTGCCTTTCATGTGACCAGACACGAAAGCCAGCTCCCATGTTAACCTAATCTTGGGTGTGACCTTAGGCAAAACCTCCTTTATCTCGTATGTCAAGTTGGGATACCATACTTATCTCATGGAGGTATTGTAAAAATTAAATTAATTAGAGCTGAAATGCTTAATATCATGCCTAAAACCTAGAAAGCGCTCAATAAAGGCTCACCACTGCTCTTTAACTTCCAAAGCAAAAATAGCCTCAACTCACCGGCAGATGTCTCCAACTTAATGTCATTTGAGAAGTATGAGGTGTGACCTTGCTCTAATCTTTCCTTCTCATATACATGTCGGAGTCCTTGACATTCACTTTGAAAAGCCTATTTTGTAGTCAAATTCTAGCATTTTAAGAGAGAGAAAGTCCTTAACAGGAAATCTAGCCATTCATCTCCAAGTGAGTCAATCTAGCCAGCCTTGGCGAAAGATGGGGAAGCTGTCCAAGAGATACTAATTAGAAGAATATCTCTCTTATCCCACATAGGAGATTTCAGGGAATCTCCTTGAATATCAAATGCTATGGACAAAGCACTTTTAGGGTAAGATGGGCCTGGGTTCCAACTCAAGTTTTATCAAGTAGGGACTGCTGTAAACTTGAACAGCACCTCATCTAAGTCTGTTTCCATATTTGTAAAAATGGTGGTCACATGAAATATTGGGAATTTCCCCTTCTTTCCCCTATTTTGCTGTTATGCTATTTATGAGTTTTCAAAGGGTGTAGGGAAGAAGCCAGCAGAAGCAGAAATGTGGATTCTAGCACAGAGCAGGGTATCAAGAGATAGGAGTTCCTCCTAGCCTACAAGGTAGGCACCTTAAACATTCCATCCTGGTAAACTAAGTTTCCATTACCTCCAGACTTTTAAAACCCAATAAAAATCCAATGTTGACATCAGCATATCTTAAACCTATTTCTATTTCTCTTGACTTCTTTCTGATCCCCTTTCAAAACTCATAAAGGCATGTAACAGCAAAACATAAAACAGATCTGTTGTAAAATAAAAGCTGTGAATTTTTAATTTTATATATATAATATATATATATATATATGATATCTGTCCAGAAGGTATCCAGCTACGCAATATGAAAAATAGAGACATTTATTAAAGAAGATGCAAGATACAAGAAACACTGTACACAGGACACTGATGCCTCAGCACTCTTCAGTTCTCCCAATTGCCATAGCACTGCCCTGTCATATTTTCCTGGATCTCACTGACAGCCTGAAATCTCTTCACTTTCAAAGGTGATTTTAGTTTTTGGAAAAGAAAGGAGTCCCAGGGCACCAAAACTGGGCTGCAGAGGCTGAGTCACCTGGGTGATTTGATATTTCACCAATGAACTCTGCGCAAGATGTGATGCGTGAGCAGGTGCAATGTTGTGATGAAGTTGCCCGTCACCAGCTGCCCATAGCTGCAGCCTTCTGAATCATCCAAATAGTTTCCATGGAGGAATGTTCAAGCTTAATGCAAAATTTGATGCAGATTTATTGCTCTACTCACTCAGTCATTTTGAATGCAATGGTCACAGTACACATGCTCACTCACTGGCATCTACCGCCCTCATGGTAACTACAGTGAAGCCATCATTGTTCATACGTGCGCATTCCAGTCCACTCTCCTTGGATGACAGGTTACATCAATGTCAGGCAAATCATTCTTATTATATTAATAACGGTTGGGCTTTTGCTTGACAGACCTCATATATTTTCAAAAACTCTATCCCCTCCATAGCTGAGTTTGATAAGATTCACTCTAGCAAATACAATCAATCATAAAATGAATGATCCTCATATAATATTACTTCATAGTGATTACTATGAAAGCAAAGGAAAATATTCTCATATCTCAAGGACAAGAATTATTGCTCAAAGATGAGGGAAAGGTTAAGCCTGAACTTGAAACTTCTACTTCTACAATACACCCCACTGATGAAGATATTGGGTACCACCTCACCAAAACCAAAGCAGCAGCAACATAGCCATCCATTGAGGATTGCAACCTAAGAACAGGCAATATTTACATCTGACAACAATAAGCCAGTAAGCAGCAGAATGTGACATGCCACAAGAGGGACAATCATGTGCCACATGAATATGGAGAGCAGGAAATCACTTCTCACCAGGGGAAGCAAAAAGAGCATCATGAAAGTTAACATTCAGACTAGGGCTTGCTAGATGGAATAGATTCTGATGGCTGGTGTTGGGCAGGGGAGAACATGCCAGGCAAGAAGGAATATACAATCACCACACAAGACAGCATTGCATGTAAGTGCTGGGTTTATGTGCCAGACTCATTTGTTTCTTTTCTCTACCACTCACTTAGGTAAGCAACCTTGGGTAAGTTACTTAACTTCCTTAACACCCACTTTTCTCCCTGTAAAACGGGGATGGTGATACAGCCACCTGAGTGTTAGTAAGAGGGTCAGATGAGATTATATCAACTAACTCACTTAGGCCCATGTCTAACAATCAATGCCCAATAAACTACCACTACTACTAGTCTCGTCTCATTCTTCTTCTAATGACTAAATATGCCTTTGATTGGACTTGCTAGATGTGGCTCAGAAGAGCTTGCTGGAATAATTCATTACCCATGCCATGGGTCAGAAGCAAAGCATGTTGTACAGATGCATACTAGGGAGTCCCCAACCAGTAAAGCATATAAGGAGAGGTAGCAAAGGGTCCCTGGCTTGCTGTCCACTTTAGACTTCTGCATTCTAGGGCTAAGCATTGATTAACCAAAATGCTTACAGAATGTCATACTGGGCTTCATTAAATTTTCTTATTAAGTGAGAATTAATAAAAAACCAATTTGTTTTAACTCATAAAATAATCTTAAGTCCATGAGTAAACAGTTTGCCTCAGAAAGTGCACTGTGTTCATAATGAAATCTGTCTTTGATGATTTAAGACCCAGCAGTGCCCCAGGGCCATATAATTAAGGAGAGTTCCACACAATTGACACTTTGCAAAGTAGGAGCTGGCCAACTGGAAAAGCAAGTTTTGGGGAGTGGGAGACAATCTGAGACTAAGACAGAAGATAGGAACCTCCAACTCAGGTTCATGATCAAGGTTCACACTTGATCATGATTGATCTACATAACAAATTAATTTATACTAAAACAAATTAGATTTATACTAAAACACACACAACTTAAGCCATGCTTACCCTCACTATGAGCATGCATTCTCATATATTCTACTCTATTGGAAAAGTTGTTTACAGGTACCAATCGGATTGCACTCTAGGTGGCCTGCCCAGTGTTTTTGAGAGAACATGTCACACGTAGTGTTAAAGTGATAAACAGACACAATTTCAATTAAAAATGGACAGAAGATTTAAGACTACAGCACTTTGCCAGAATTAGGGAGTTCGTGGGGAGAGAGCTATAACTCCCTAAGGTGTAGTTCTAGGGAGCTGCCCTTTCTTTCTCATCACAGTTAGCCAGAGAGCTATGCCATGCCCTATAAAATTGGGACATTTAGTGGAGAATCCTTAGCACTTTCCTTCAACATACCATTCAAGGGTGAGGGGATCCAGGTGACTCTTGGGGATTCCAGGTTTGCCATAACAGGTAGGCGGCCTTCCTGGGGCTGGGGCAATCTGTTACCTATTGAGGGGCCTATAGTATACCCTAACCTTGATACATCTTCTGCTTTACAATAGGTCCCAAATCACTGCAACATAAAGACTTTTATTTTATTTTTTTTTTTGCTTCCCTCAACTGTCACAAATGTGTGTGGGAACCCCAAACATACTAGAGGTACTTCTGCCCAAGAAGCTACCATCAATGAAGAGCCTACTATGTCTCAGGCCATCCGTATGGCCCAGCACTGCCATCCAGGAAAAACAAACTCTTTGCAACTAGAGAAAACCATTGGCATCCATCCTTACTGGCAAACGGCTGTGTGTATATGCACCCAGAAAGACTTTCTATCAGCAGGGGCTTGCTCTCCTGGGAGACAAGATGGCTGTATTTCAAGAGGCACTGGGAAGGAAAAACTGAGTTCGGCATCCCCAACAATAACTAAGCCATGCAGGAAGGAAACAAAGCTCGGCTAAACTAGGCTACCCAAGGGACCCAGAATGGACACTTAACAATGACTGCAATGACATTTCTAAGTCTAGGACCAAAGATATAAGATTATGTGTCTCTTAGACGTGTACATGGCCTTGAGTCTGTAAAACCAAAGTCAACTGGGGAAAGAGTCTTAAAGGAAGCAAATATGTCCCATGGTGCAGAAGGTTAAAACAACATCAGAAGAGCTGTATTTCTGGCCATTCACAGGTCACATGAATTAAAAACAAAACTTTGGGAATTCTACAGGAAGGAATTTTGCCTGTTAGAACACTCAAAAGCCAATTCACAGGATACTAAAAGCAGCAGTAAGCTAAAATCCTACCATAACACAGGAAGTTCCAGTGTGGCCAACTAAGGTAATGCCCCTCCCCCACCCCTGCCAAGTCAGGATGCAAAAATGAACCTAGATTATGAAGGAGTAATTTCTTACAGCCACATGCTTTGGGACATCTTGGTAATCTGACCTGTGATGCTTCTCAATAGGACCATAGTTTTATTAGAGAACGTACTGGAAAAAATCCCTGCCTGGCCCTCGCATCTGCTCTTCTAGTCATAAGGTGCCCAGGTCTGGTCCATCCCACCAGGTGCCTCAGCACTTGGTGTCATCTTTCATTTCTGCTCAACATGATGGCCTCAGGGCTACAGTTCCATGATGCTAACCGTCATCCAAAAATTATCTTTATGATTGGTTGAGTGGCATTACTACTCCTGAGCCTAAGAAATTCATTTGTGAACAGGAACAACAGAGGGTAATTTGCAATGTAAAATTTTCTCTATGAGGAAAGAATGAATTATAGTTATTCACTCAAAGTCAGAATAATGGTAATTAAACAATTTGACCAAGGGAAAAGAAAACAACAGATGTCATCCTGTTGCTGAGTATTTGATATATTAAAGAGTGAAGAGAGCTGATGTACTTAAACTATTCTAATTATCTACGGTGAGAGGCTTTTGCATGATTTGGCTGAAATGTGGCCTAAGGCTAGGGTGCAACCCATGTAAGTTTGCAAAAACATTTCCCCTAATTAGCAAGTGCATTTAAATTAGTGGGGCTGCCAGTAAGGAACTTTATAATTTTGTCTGCAAATGAGTAATTGAACCCTTTGCTAGAAAATAGGAAGCCTGCAATGAACTTCACGGGTTACTATTCATCAACTAAGGCCTGCATGGCACACCCTGGAGTTTGGAATCGGGTAGCTACACAGACCCAAAGCCCACCTCACCTGGAAGGGTACACACAGCTAGTGTAACGGTGTTTGACAGAAGGGATTAGAGTCCCACTCTGTATTTACCAGGTAGGACTTTGGGCAACTTAGCATCTGTTTTAGTTTTCTTATCTGTTAAATGAAGATAACATTACTTTTGTCACAAGGTTCTGCTAAGTCCTAAATGAGGTAACACAGTGCAGGGCATATACTAAGTCTTCAATAAGCATTAGGTATCAGCATCACTATTTCCGATTATTCCAAAGCTTGCTTTATTTTTCTTCTCTTTCTGGCAAGGGCATTTCTAAAAATGAAATATCATTAGTCCTTGTCTACAGAGGACGAGAAATGGTGTTTATTTCATAAGTAATTTCACCAGAGACCTACATCATCTTCCTCAGGAAGTGGAAAGAGTACAGAATCAAGATCCTTGCATGACATTGTCTCTGCCCCTAAATGTCTTGCCAAAATGTAACAGAAGATTCATTCCATAACATTTTCCTTCCTGCAAAGGCTCTCAGCCTCTACTAGAAAACCTTCTTCTCAAGTTAAAGTACAAAATTCAAACTAGGTCTTGGGGCATGTTTTCTTTAAAATTAATTGAAAATCAATTTCATTGGCTTAGTTGGCTTTCCGCTTTCGGCCTTCAGATTTTCAGGTAAAAGTTGTCACAGAGGGAAGTAGTAAGTTATAGTAGTACCCCCAAATACACATCTGTATAAGAATGCTATTAAACATTCTTATAAGGAAATCCTTATTTATAAGGAAATGGGTGGGGGCAGTTTCAAAATGGCAGTAATAGAGTGTGCATAGCATCCTGTCAGCAGATACTGATGTTACAGGATGAGGCAGGGTTTGCTGTCCAGAAGTTTACCATGGAGTTACAACCAAGGCTACTGCCCAGGCTGGTGGGCCACATCCTGTTTCTCTAGTGGCCTTTGCCCTAGGTAAGTGTCCTCATGAAGAAAAGGGTCACTTCCTGACTGTGGCTTCTTATCAGCCTGTACACGCAAGCAGCAGAGGTTTAAAAACATCAGACAAGCTGAGGTTCAAGTGCTAGTTCATGTATGTATAAATGCCAATTTTCTAATGTCCCTGTCCTATCTCACAAGGCAATGTGAGGCTGGAAAGAAATTTCATGAGGACCGCCTGGATGTTGCAAAGAGCAATGTCAATAAATGGGAGGTACCTCATAAAGGAAAGGGGGAAAGGAGAAAAGTGTGGAACCTGAGAATAAAGTCCCTAAGTAGCTAGAGAAATTGCTCATGGTGCTACCATGGTGCTTCTCTCATGTCCACTTCTAAAACTCAGCTGATCTCAGAGAGAAATGGCGCAGAGCCAGGGGGTGGGTCAGATGAACTGGATTGAGATCTGCTAGGTGAAACATAGATCAGGGTGGTCACAGCCCAAATAGGGGGACAAGGTGAGTGCCACATCCCAGAAACATGGTTCTATTTTAAATCATCTTCGAGACAAATCTTCAAAATGATGGAATTATAGAGGAGTGCTTAATGGTGTTTATTTTTGGAAGCCTTACACAGGTTTGTCAGAGCTTTTAGATTCTAAAGGTATGGGCCAATTTGACTTTTCTTCTCCCCTAGATCTCTAGAAACCCCAGTAACCTTTGCTATCAGCTACCTGATTTCAAGGACCTTTCTGCCAGTTACTACCTTGTGTTAAGAACATCTCTGTATACATATTTAATAGACAAACTAATTTAAATTAAAACTTAGA
Source organism: Noctilio leporinus (assembly GCA_004026585.1). Lineage (NCBI taxonomy): Eukaryota > Metazoa > Chordata > Mammalia > Chiroptera > Noctilionidae > Noctilio > Noctilio leporinus. Next base: position 63,385 of record PVIW01000439.1, on the reverse strand, counting down.
ATGACTGACTCAAAAATTTAATTTGTAGAATTTCAAGTACTGTGTACCACCATCAACCAGGATATCATAAAAGAACTCAGTAGAAGAGATTAAAATAAACATTTTAAAACAAAACAGCGCTACAATCTCTAGTATTAAAAATACTAGTTTTTCTATGGTCTACTTTATTCAAATTGACAAAATATCTGGAAATGTAAAAGGAAAATAAAATTAAGAAACCAAATGGCACTAACCCATATATAAGAAATGCTCAATTAGCTATATAACCTGATAATTAGCTCACGTTGACATGAACAAAATCAAAATTTCAAATTCTATAACAAATGTATAAAAAGTTAAAGAAGGTGCTTGCTTTATGAATGCATGTATTGAAGAAAGTCCTCATGATTAAGTTAACCAGTTAAATTCACTTGGAAAAGTAGTTATGTCTCTATCTCAATCAACACTGTAAATATACTAATCAGTTAATAAAAAGTTTTGTGATGTAACAATTATTTTGTTGAAAATTTAATTAGAGGCTCCTTTTAAAATTTTAACTTCTCATGATCTATAAGAGTGCTTGCTTTCTGTTTCACTTTGTAACTGTCATTTGTGTACATACATTCTATTTTTAGATTCCTTCTCTTAAGGCCAAATTCAAGCACTACATAACTTTATGAGACCTTATTCAATGCCTATCTGATGACTGAATGAACTAGAACACTGGCTTCTTACTAGAAAAACTAAAATCTTCTCCCTAACAGAGAGTTTAAAATGAGTTGACTTTAGCATCAGAAAAAAACATTATTGATATCTTTATAAATCTTAAGGCTTATTACATACAAGTACAAGACAACTTATTCAGCTTTGCTCCCCAAAATAAAACGGAGACTGAAAGGATAGATGTTTCAAGAAAGCACATTTAAGAAAAATTCTTGCATGTGAACCTATACCACACTGCTGTAAATTAGTTGGTGGAGCTTCTGAGAGAGAGAGAGAGAGAGAGAGAGAGAGAGAGAGAGAGAGAGGGAGAGGGAGAGGGGAGGGAGGAAGAAAGGGAGGGACATCAAAATGACCTCTAGTTTTCTCTCCCTGTATGGCTGCATATATTCCTAAGGTTTATCCTCCTGAAGCTTATCTTTCTTTCTCTTTATCAGTCTGATTTGTATTCTTGAGTATTACAGCACATTTTTCTCATTAATAGCGATGACAATAATAAAATTGTCACTCAATACTCAAGCTTTGAAGTGTCCATTCCCTGATAAGAGCCATTTTGTAGATTTTCACATGTGTAACACTTGGTGGAGATACCCTCCTGACAGTAATGCTGACAAATGAATATTGTGGCATTAAGTCATGAACTCAAACTGGACATCAACTTTTCCCAAGGTTAATTAAATACCGGAAGAGCAATCATCTGAAACCTTCACTTCCATTGGCCTGCTGCAGTCGGAAAGAGACTCTTAAAGGTACAATAGCTCAACAGAGTTAGGAGCTGAAATGAATTCTGCTTCTGCTTGTTAACACAATTCCCTTTGACCTCAACCTTAATATAATGATTGTACTTTTTAGAATATCTTATCACTAGGTTACTCGGAAATAACATTTTCTAAAAAGGGTTAACAGCCACTGACTTGGGTGCAGCTGGGTGTAGAGAGTTTTACGCAAACCAAATAAATAAATACGTATGCGAACTTGGAATCCTACAACTTTGTCCATCATCATTGCTACAGGCACAAAATGAAGATCAGTTGTCTGGGTAACTTGAGAATGCCATACTGTTGAAATCTTTAATGGCATTAGCACAATTAGAAAGCGAGCAGTTCACACCAATTAAGGCAGGTGTAATTTCAGGACAGCCTACTAGAAACTAGTCTTTAAATGATGTGCCTTCCTTACAGTTTACAACAGCCATGAGACCTACAAACACAGGGGTGGGTCAAAGGAGGTTTACAGTTGTTCATGTGGAAAATTATACAATAATTATAAATAATAATGCAAGAATGACCTATATTTTACATATTCAGAACTGTAAACCCAATTTTTGCCCACCTTTGTACAATTGTGTAAAATATATCAAAGTTTTACCAGAGCTAAAAAAAAGCTTTTGGAAACTTTACACCTGTTGAAAGCATTGTCCTGGAGAAGTAATGTCACAACATGAATGCCAAGAGTTTGAGTCAGTATATTCAACTTTATACTAAAGTGTAATGGGTGATAGTCAAAAAACAACTGTTCTTTTTTCAATCTACATCTCCCAAATCAGGGAGCAATAGAGGAGATGTCTTGAAACTGCAGCAATTACTCCATTTGAAACCTGGGATTCTGGAAAAACATCAAAACAAAGAGTAAGTTAATACTTATTCAAATAGTCTCTATTTAAATAGTGGGGACTGAAATTCCCAAAAAAACTGTGGCAATTCAAAGAAACATCCATGGTAATCTCACCAGTTCTCCTTTAAGTTGTCCCCAAACTTCCTGCCATAGAAAGCTCTGAAACCACCACTGCTACAATGTCAGAATTAAAAAAAAAAAAAAAAAAAACAACAACCTGGCTGGTAACACAGTGATTAAGGTGCCAGCCTGCGAACCTAAAGGTCGCAGGTTCGATTCCCAGCTAGGGCACATAACAAGGTTGCAAACCAGGTCTCCAGTCAGGTCTGTGGCTGGAGGCAGGTGAAAGGCAACCATACATTGATGTCTCTCTCCCTCTCTGCCTCTCTCCCTTCCCCTCTTTCTAAAAATAATGAAATAAACTAAAATAAAAAACCAAAAACCTAATGTTTAAAATTTTGGATGGATAGACAAGATTTACTTACAAGTTTGGTGGATTAAAAAAATCAAGAAAATAAAAGCAGATCATGTACAAAAGTTATTACACCTATGAATAATGAAGAATTCTAGCAAACTGAGCATTTATTATCCAAGAAAACAAATCTACCTACCCCACATCGTCCCAAAGAAATATGTAAATAGGCAGCATAAGCTAAAAAAAAAAACAGTAGTCAAGATTTATCCAGTGCTTGGTACCCTGATCATGCTCTTACACTGTGCTGACATTAATGGTGCTCACTTGTCATCACAAGCAGGGAATTTCAGCACAACTGTTGTACTATATTTCAGGGCTATTCTCAAGGTGACTCGCTAATAAAAAGAGTTCATCTAAATCTATCCTAGACCCCATCAAAAAGACAGCTGTAAAAGTTGAAAGAAAAAATAAGAGGGGTTAAAAAAAATTCACACTGGCCTCCCTATGATCTAAAAACAGATAGTGCATAAGATATAATCATGACATCACGATAGTAGAGATATATGTAAAAACTTCCCTAAATATATTTGGTCCACATTTGTAGCCATGTTTGGATTTAGAATCATATTAAATTGAGAATATTGGTATATCCACAAACAGTGTTTACCTGGTCATACCAGCATGGCCTAGTCTGAGTCTAGATGGAGGTAAGTCCAATACTACCATGGGAAATAGAAAACTAAACTAAAACAAATTAGAATAATATTTGTTAGGAGAGGCCTGTGCATTTATCATCCTTTAAGCCCATAGCTTGGTTTTCAAAAATCACAAATATAAATAAAGACAGCTACAGACCAGAGAAGTATATTGATTATATACATTTCTCCTAGAAATAAACACACATTTGGCAATATATCAAAATCGTTACTGTAATAGTATATGGCAACACTTTTTATACTACATGAAGGACACAACCACTTTCTGAATTGACTTCTACGTTTTGGAATGCCCAAGTCAATAACTGAATTAAAATGGGTAAATGATCACTTTCTGTTATTTTTTCCTTTGCAACATTCTAAATTTTGAAAATGCTTCATTCTTCATTTCAAGCACAACCACAAGAACCCTAATCCTTCCATAGTACAATAGTCTAAGCTGGAAGTCAAATTCATTCTGGCCTTAACTATACAATTAGGCCAATTCCAGAGTCCCTCCTCCCCTTACATATAAAAAAACAAACAAACAAACAAAAAAAACAATGCCATTTAAATGAGAATAGCCTGGTTTTGAGACCAGGCTGTCAAGGCACTCATCATTGTTGAACAACAAGTACTAAATTGAGCAGACACCTAAAGATGAAAGAAGTCTGGGGGTGAAAAAAGATCACAAGAAGGCAACATTTCTGAAAGTTCTACATGCACATACAATGCTAGTTACACTTCAGGGGATTGGAGACCCTCAGGTCACAGCAGCATTAAGCTGCAAAAAGCTAATGCTCTTAGATATTTTAGCCCTGAGTATACATACTGTCCTTTTTCATAGGATGAATCACTAAAGCAATGAGTCTTTAATTATGTATTTGCAGCCACATGAACACTGGCCTGCATTGCAGTAAGTCTGAAACTTTCTGCTTAGCTTTATTACAAAGCTCTTTTAGAAATAGCAGTGGCTCTCCACAAGTTCTCCTTCAAGGCTACTCCAAAAACAATAAGGAGCTGAAGGGTAATCAAGTGAATGGTGTGATAATTATGGCTGCAAGTTAAACACTTCAAGTGTATTGCCCCAAATTTAATTAAAAGGATGTTACTTACAACAACAACAAATATGAGAACTGTAGTAGAAGGCTCTCCACATTACCCTCTTAATGTAGGTGTGTGCTATCCTTTACCGTAACCACCAGCGACAGTGGTTGTTGAGGACTTGAAATGTGGCTAATGCAAATGAAGATGTGCTTTACATGTAAAATACACACGGCATTTCAAAGCTTAGTCTGAAAAACACAGAATTAAAAGAGTTCATGCATTTTACCTCTTTGTTTTTACTTTTTAATTTGGGCACTAAAATAATGAAAATTATATATAGGCCTCACATTATATTTATAGTGAACAATCATTGTAGACTTTCACATCAGTTCATTTACAGTAGACAAGACATGGAAACAACTGAAGTGTCCATTGATAAGTAACTAGATAAAGATGATGTGGCACATATGTACTATAGAAAGCTACTCAGCCATAAGAAAGGATACAAATACTGTCATTTGTGACAACATGAATAGACTTTGAGATTATCATGCTAAGCAAAATAAGTCAGATGGAAAAAAAATCAAGAACCATACAATTTCAGTTATATGTGGGATATAAAACTGAAACCAACAAATGAACAAACAGAAACTCATAGATACAAACAACAGTATGGTGGTTACCAGAGGAAAATGGGATGGAGAAGACGTAGTAAAAGGTAAAGGGGGTTGAATATATGGTGGCAGAAGAAGGTTTGACTTTGGGCAGTAAACACACAATGCAGTATACAGATAATAGAGAATTGCACACTTGAAACCTATGTAATCTTATTGACTTGCATTACCCCAATACATTTAATAATAAGAAAGAAAACAGAACGACAAATCTCAGTTGGGAGAGGGGGATTGGAAGAATTAGCCAAAGAACATATATGCATTGCTAATGGACACAGACAACAATGTGGTGAAGGTTGGGGACTGGGTGGAGGGGCACAGTGGGAGGAAAGTGAGAGACATCTGTAAAAGTGTTAACAATAAAAATGAATGACCCGTGGGCATGGACAATGGTGGGGGTGGTGGGCTGGGCAGAGAAGAGCAAAGGGGGAAAATTGGGACAACTGTAATAGAATAACAATAAAAATATAAAATAAATAAGCAAACACAAAGAAAACAAAAATATCAAAGGGAAAAGGGAAATACATGGCATAGATCCTCACAATATCTATGCCTCTTTGCCTAAACCCACAGTCAATCTAAGACCTAAAACTCATTGGCCATTAAAAATGGCTATACAAATGCAAAACATCCCACATTACACTAATTCCCTTAGGTCAAAGGTTCTCATTTTTTTATTTGGCAACATGTTAGAGGTGCTCCTAACATCTCTTTTGATATTAACTCCCCTCTCCAGCAATGGGGTACATTAGATGAAGAAAAAAATCTGGGTCCAAGTCAAGTTAAGTCAGAACTAACAACCTCGGCAGAGGATGGTGGCTGAGGAAGAGAAGACTGATTCCCCATTTCAGGTTATAATAGTCTCAACCAGAGGAGCCATAGACAATGCTTCAGTGGCTCACTAGAGTTTTGAACTTTGTATCCAACCCCTTTAGACACCAGAATGACAGCTCCCACCCTGATTCTGAAAACCCTGCTCAGTTGAAGAGACACTTCCTTAAGCAAACAAACAAAAAAGCAGAGAACAGGCTGTTTATAATTTTAGAGCTGCTGAAACTGGTTGCCAACTTTCTGTAGTATATCTGTGTTTGAGTAAATGTGTAAACAAGTTGGCCTCTGGTCAAAATTAAAACTTCACAGTAGGAATCCACATTGTCAATGCTGGGGCAATACTAAGCTACATGACTGATTTGTAAAGTAGGCAGATATTTCTTATTACAGAGCTCAGTTTCTAGACATATCCCATATGTCATTTTTACAAAACAAACCTAAATATACCCGAGTAAATGGCTCTAAGGCAGACCTGAGATGAAACATAGAATAATAAGGTAAGATAATTAAACCTTGCATGGAGAGATGTTCATTGCTACTTATGTCAACATGCATGACAAGATGGGCACGCACAGGTAAGGGTACTTCCCCTGCTCAGTAAATGAGGACTACAGATTTTCTGAAAACAGAAACACCATGCAAGTGTTCCCAGGATGAAAAGGCCTTGTGTGGTACAGTCCCTCTGGAGCCACGTTCATAGTCACAAATGGGTACTTACATATACGGCCAGGATCACTACAGAAGTTGTGTGCATACATGGCTTGGGACCTGCCACTCTTGAGAGTCCATTTACCAACACAGTTACCCTTGCTCAACGGTGGGCATTATGGGAGGGCAAGGGAACAATCCTTGGAGGTAATGAGGATGGACCCTGTTTCTGAACACTGCCCATGAAGAGGCAACAGGGTCTAGACCCCTGCATGTGAGAAGCTTCCCTTAATCAGTAGGGAAGTTCATGTTTCGGTGAGAGGGAGGCCAGGCAGCCAGACTAAAACAAGACAATCTGGGGCCTAGGCAAGTTCACTTTCCAGATTCCAGGCCAGAGGACTCTGAGCAGGTTCTCTGAAAGAGCTATGAAGTCATCCTATGGCCACCGGAAGACTCGGCAGGGGCTAGGTGGAGGACACTTCCCTCTAGAGGAGTCATGTATTATTACTGATTTAGGCTCTGTCTTCTCCTGTGCCGTTTAATATCAGAATGTCATCCATGCTATCTATCCCAACAGCAAAATCACTCCGTTTGATAGTCTTCGAATAATAAATGAAGAATACATTCCCCCCGCCCCAACCCAGGATATCTGCCTTTGGAGTCACTGAAGCATTAGTAGGGGTTTGAGGCATCTATACAGATTTTACATGGTAACCTGACCTTGAAATTCCTCATTGTGGCCCTGATGATCTTGGCTGGGCTTACATGCTGAACAGTTAGCAAGCTGCCAGACGACAGATACACTCCTACCCTTAAATCTTAAGTTCACCATTCACAAAATCTTTTCAAACATATTACCTCATGTAATCTTAACAATATGAAAAATGTTAACATCCCCACTTACATGGGGAAACTAAGGCTAATAAATACCTATAGCTATAGGTAGAACTGATTCTTTCGCTGTTGATGTTGTTTTGAGGGGAGAAAATCAGATCATATTGAGGACACACTGAGTTGGGGATATCAAAGGAAAGAAGGCTGTAGGATATGAGTTTGAGTTTCAAGAAAAAGCCTGGGAGTATTCAAGATTTAAGCGACATTTAAAATGCCCTGGCTGGTGTGGCTCAGTGGATTGGGCACAGGCCTGCGAACCAAAGGGTTGTGGGTTTGATTCCCAGCCAGGACACATGCCTGGGTTGCAGGCCATCTCCCCAGTTGGGGGCACAGGAGAGGCAACCACACACTGATGTTTCTCTCCTCTTTCTCCCTCCTTTCCTCTCCTTAAAAACAAATAAAATATTTTAAAAAAAAGTCATGAGATGGGATAAAGTCATCTAGGCAGTGAGTCTAGGGTAAAGAGGCACAGATTAAGGCCTGGAGAAAACCAGTGAGGTATAAGGAAAATCAAGAAAATGAAGTATTTTTGGAAGCCAGATCAAGAGAAATTCCTAGAATGTATAGTGAGCTTTAAAATCATCAGCAATTAAAAGTTCAAGCCTCGTCTTGCTTAATTGGAAGACTAGAAGCAGAGCTCCAGGAAGATCTTTGATCTTATTTCCCACATGGCATTACTTTCAGTAGCTTGTCTCACCACTGCAATGAAAGCCAAGTTGCTCAGAAACCAGAGGGCCTGCCAGTAACACTTACGAATGGGAATAAATAAAACTGAGGATAATCACACTCCAGTGTTTATAAAGTGCTGCCTCACAGGGCTCTCCTTAGAATTCCATAACCTCCCTGTAATGTGAGGAGGGATGGTAGTCAAATGTGCAGATAAAAAATCTACAACTAAATTGAGACTTGTTCAAGGCTGTCCATCTAAGTTTATAGAAAAGCTAGATGAGAAGTTGGCTCTTCTGACCTTAAATCTTGGTTCTGTCTTCTACACCATATTGCCTGTTATGTAAAATGAGGAGAAAACCAGCTCATCATCATGGAAAGAAAAGAACTGAATGAGTCAGGGAAAGCCAAGTTAAACCCAGGCATGAGAAATAGGCCCATTTTTCTTTGCCTCACCAGTCTTACTTTACCTTCTACTGAAGATGACTTGCCAATATGGTTATCAATTCCTCCACTTTTCCAAGAAGATGTAATCCTAATCTAATGCAAAATGCCATGTACCAGCCAGAGTTACAACCAAAGTTACAGCCTTTTATTTAATGTCAAGGAAATTGTTCCCCAGAGCCTTTCAGTTCCAACCAAATCAAAGAAAGCTTAGATCCTAAAACTAAGTATGAAAAATGTCAAATTCTTTTAAAGAACTAACTATAAGGCCAGTAATCAAGAGACTGCGGGGTGACCAAGGTCTGAGAACCCCAAAATTTTAGGACTTGCATCAGGGATCCAGGAAGCCGAGTATTGCATTAAAAGTTATTTTTGGCTTTATAAATGAGATGTTTATAGACTATTGGCTATAAAAAACCAAACGCTGTATTATAAACATAGAAGCTACTTATCTATACAGCATTCCCTAGATTAAAATTCTGCATCTGCATCTGTTTGTGAAATAAGCCTCACTGGAAAGTAATTACATCAGCAAAACCAAGTGCAATAGGTCAACACAACCACCATCAGAGTTGGATGCTGTTTCCAAAAGATAAGTGACATTGCAATCAGCCCCTCTTTCTCATCAGGAAGCGGAAGGAATTTTTTTTGTTTTGTATCAATTTCTGAAAGATCGTAAATTAGTGTAATACAAAATAATTTAAATGATACAAAGGCATTATACGATGAAGAGAATTTGCCTTCTACCCAGAAACCCTAACCTCCCCATTCCCTTTCATGGAGCCCAACTACCATTACCAATTTGTGCTCAGAAGACTGTTTGAAATATTTTGATAGGATTTCTTCTGATCTTTCACTCTTTTTTTTTTTTAATAGTCTTAGATCTTATTACTTTGTGTTTTTAAAATATGTCATTCAAAAAACATCATGAAAAGCCAGGCTCTATCAACTCTTCTTATGTGACTGTCATGGCAGACAATATCTTATTCAGAGGCTCAGGTTTGCCTAATATTATTTCCTTAAAGTTAAAAAAAAAAAAAAAAAAAAACTAGCAATGAAAAAATAACCCAGGACTTCTTAAATCATTGTATCAAATGAAGGTTAAAAAAAAATTGTATTTAAAGGTAAAAAATAAAATACTGGGATGGGCTGATATTGTTTAAAAACCAGCCTTGGCTGGTGGCACAGTGGATAGGCATCTACCTGCGAACCCAAAGGTTGCTGGTTCGATTCCCAGCCAGGGCACATAACCAGGTTGCAAGCCAGGTCTCCAGCCAGGTCTCTAGCTGGAGGCAGGTGAAAGGCAACCATACATTGAGGTCTCCCCCCTTCTCTGCCTCTCTCCCTTCCCCTCTCTCTGGAAATAATAAATAAAATCCTTGAAAAAAACAACAACAGTGAAACAGTAAGTTCTAAGGATCAATTAAAATGTCTAAGTGTCTTTCTAAACCTATGCTATACTTGCTGACATCCAGTCCCTCATATCATAAGCCTGCTCACATTAGAGATGCCTATTTCATAGAGTATAAACAGTACATTTTTGGTAAGTTACTGCTAGAATACAATACCCTTCATTGCCCAGTACCATGCCTCCAGGATCTATAGACTGCCCCAATCTTCCCAGAAGGGAAAGCACCCCTAATTTTGGCAGGCTCTAAACACATATCTACTGGGCTTTTCCTATGCACCAGCCATTGTGCTAAATGTTGGGAATAGATTGACCAAAAAAAAAAAAAAAACACCACATATCCTGCCCTCCATGAGTCAGCAATTTCAGGACACCAAGGGGCCAGGAGCAGTCACAAGCTTTCCCACACTCTTTATTCTTTCCCAAATGTCACGCCAAGACATAACTAGCCCTATGTCTAATGCTCTGCCTGATGGTAGGTCATTGCTTCACTCCCCTGCGTGGTCATGGGTTCTGAAGATGGGGTTGCTCCCTGGAAGGCTGAGAATGTACAACAGAAGAATTGCCCAGGCCTTATAGCCAAGTGTCTACAGGCTACAGCAGACCGCTGCTGGAGCTGGGGAGGGAGGCTTCTGATCCCTTTCATAACATACTCTCTAGACTTAATGTAGGTAGGCACATAGGGGTCACTTCCTGGCTTCATTTGGGATACAGATTTAAGAAAAATCTGGCTGTCAGTCTCAAACAAAAAAGATGAGTAATGTCTAAACCAAAGATGATAACAGGAGGACTTTCACAGGCCACATGTTTTCCTGTGCTGCAGATTCCAGGCCTATCTTCTAGGAAAGGACTCAAGAACCAAGGCAGGACCTTTCGTGGCAGCAAGAGACAAGAGTCAGGTCTGGCCATGCCATCTGCTATTTTAAGAATGAGGACTCTTTACTTGGTGGTGGCCAGGGTAGTGAGACCTAAGAAAAATGTTCTGATGGCCCGCCATCACTGATGGGTTAGCGTTGCAACTGAAAGGTAAGGAGAATGTCAGAATATGTTCTTGCAGAAGTTAGCACGCCTCATTCAAGGCTCCCATACCTGCTGTCCCATCATTGACCTTCCTAAAACACAGCTTCCACATTTCTATGTAGGCAGACAAGTCCCTAGGCCTTGCCTTGGCCCTGTCCCTCAGGAACTTCCAAATAGATCTGCACAACACTAAATACATCCCACTCATTTCTGTAACACGAGATACCATTGTCTTAGAGAAAACAATGGGAAAATGTATAATTGTTAAATTAGGAAAATTTAAGTAGGTTCACTTTTGGTTTGAATAACTCCCTGTTTTAGTAATTTTTCTTTTTCATTTCATCTCTTAATGTCGATTTTTAACACCTCTGTATTTATTACTGTCTACAACCCCTAAAGAAAAAGATGATGCAGGAAAGTCCCAAACAATCCTAAAATTCCATTCTTTTTTTGGATATGTTATTTTTTTTATTGGATTTTTCCTATTACCCTTTATCCCTACTATACCTTCTCCCTCCCCTACCCGATCTTTTCCTCCCCCCAACCGCCACTACACTCCATTCTTAAATTATACAAAAATGTGCAGTTTAGTCTCAGTGTGCTCCGTGTTGGCAAACGACAGATACAAAACAGAGAATGTCAACACTGTGGAAGTCACAGGACTGCTCAGATTTACAGTCTAAATTAGGAACTAAGGGTTATGAATCTAAAATGACAAGTTGTCCTGTCTGAAAACAGGCTCCTGCCCTTCACACAGCTATCAGCCCCCTTAAGGCTTCTGTGGCTGTAAAAACAATCAGCAGCAAAGACCATTTCAGAACAATGTAAAGGCTTTCTTTAAAGTTAGTTTTATTGCTGGTATACAAGATTATATTAGTTTCAGGCATAGAACATAGTGATCACACATTTATATACCTTACACAGTGTTCACCCCAGTAAGTCTAGTACCCATCTGGCACCATACAAAGACTTTTTAGGTAGCCATGCCTTAGGTAATGAACACTGATAACCTTCCTCATCTCGGATACCCTTTGAAGTGTAAGCAAGGCAAGGGCAGGAAGACTATCTCCTGCACAAAGAGAAGAGCACATTACTGCTGTGTTCTTTTAGGAGGCACCTAATACTAGAAGCCCAGTGAACAAAGCAGGGGCCAAGCAGCAGTGTGGATTTCATATTCAGGCATCTCAAATTACAGCAGGACAAGCTATAGTGCTACATTCCTGGCACAAGTGGGGCCCAAACAGCCTCTGCCAGCTCTGCCTTCTGGTGAAGCACGAGTCCTAGAATATCCTAGGAACACCAGTGGCTACCACCTGGACGTTCTTATCATTCAAGGCTCTTGACACCAGCAGAAAACAGCATTTGTGGGCTGGCTAAGATTTCGGAATAAATAGAAACTTGACAATGCCAGCAAACGATCAGATTCTGAGATATAATCTCAGAGCAAAGACAAGATGGGCATGTACTTTTTAGTAAGACACAGGTGTAAGAGGAGCACAAGTTCAAAGCCAGCATTTCAATACCAGGAAGCAGAACCATCCAGGTTTCAGTATAATGCAACCAATTGTTCAGTCTGTGACTCCAGTCCTGCCTCCCCTGTCCCCCAACCACCCACAGAGGCACTCTGATCACCTGTTCCTAATTCCACACAGCCAGGACATATGTCCCCTGTCCCTGGAAGCCCCTTCACTAAGCACAGCATCTTTCAGGGAATTAGGTGATAAAAAAAAATGTCTTCTCTTTAAACTGCTGACTTCCCTGAGAAGAGAAATTCACATGAACTCTCTCCCACTAGCATGAAATAGTACCATTTTTAAGGTAGCTCTGTGACTAGAGGTACAGCCTGAGAAGCCAGAACTGAGGGAAAGATTTGTGGGAGGAGGGCTGACCCTTCCTTACTCTCCCATACTAACCCTCAGAAACAAAGGAACACTTCTACTGGAAAGGAAATCAGAGGGAAATTAGGTATTAGCCACTTTGACTTGATGGTAATTTCCATATACTCGGTATCAAGGATACTCACCCATCTGTCCCTTCACTTCTCACACACAGAAAAATGTAATAATAACAGTATTAAGAAAGTCAGCTTGCTGACAGTCTGGGGCTATCCTGAACTTCCCCATCTTCTAAAAATGCACAAGCCAGGTTGGAGGAACAGCATTTGATGGAGCACAACAGCTGCTGACAGTTAAAGATCTACAAGAAAGTAAATGTATAATGGATTGCCAACCTAATGAGTTCTGACTTCCCTAATGTGCTTATTGAGATCTTTGTACTATTGACTGTTGAAAACCCATGCTGCCTGCTTTCCCAGCCTGTGTCCACCCTACTCCTACTGTCCTCCCCAGGTTGGCCCAAATCCCCTTGTCCCCCTTCCTCCACCTTCCTACAATTGCTCTAAAGCTTTCAAGGTTTAATTATTCTCTCTTGTCAACACCCTTTCCTTAGTCCATACGAACTATTTTTATGATGAGTTCAGATGAAGTTTCCCTCCATCCCTTTGGTTTGTCTCCCTGACATGAGCAAATAGCCAAGACAGAAGATAACGATGAGTTGTCCCCAATATCCAATCTTCCCCTGTTGCTGCCACACCCTACAACAAAAAAACTATCCTTCATCATCTGGTCAAATGCTTGGGTAAACCTCACAAGATGAGGGTTGATTTCCCAAAATCATGGGAGAGGACTGCAGAGCAGAAAGGAGCATTCCAGGGAAAAGAACAAACAATGCACCTATGTACAGTGTTCTTAGAAGTGTGGTACAAAGCTTTCTTGCTGAACCAAAGCTTTGAGGATGCGTTCAAAGTGCAGATTTCTCAGTCTAACATCACATTTACAAAACCAGTCTCTTGGGGCATATAAAATATTTGCTTCAAAGGAAAATTCTCCTTATAGCACATCCATTGATTATCAGGTTCCATGTTTTCACTGTGCTATTTTGCAACTCCCTTAAGTTATTGGTAACTGATGGACATAAAAACTGTCATTGTCCAGTTTTGATAACATCCCTTCCCCACAGAAAAAAGAAAAATCAGTTTTGCCTCCATTTGCAATTCAATTCCTTCACTCAATATACATTTACACTTTTTGACTTTTTCCCTTCAAACTGCTACCCTAATATAAGTAAAATAAAATTGTTAAAATGTGTTCATTTTTATATCTGCATGAAAGCAATGATTTTATCCTTTTACTGAATGTGAATGGGTATGCATGAAAGCAATGATTTTATCCTTTTTCTGAACATTAAGGGATAACACCCAGTAGTCTTTATTTAAAAAGGTATGCTTTAGGTGATTTTTCAGTACTACAAAGGGGGACAATGAACAACTTTGTGCCAAGGCTGACAAAACACAGCTCTTAGATCAAACGTGGCCAGTCAGCTTCTTTTTGTAAATAAAGTTTTCATGGAGCGCAGACCCAGCCATCCATTTATTTATTGTCTGTGGCTACTTTCAAGCTACAATGGAGAAGTTGCAACACAGGCCCTATGGCCTGCAAAGTCTAAAATATTTACTACCTGACCCTTTACAGAAATGCTGTGCTAGCAACTCCTGCTCTAAGGGAATAGCTTTCAAGAATGTGTTATTTATCGAGCAAATCTGTGGGTCACTTTGAGGCAGTTAGAGCCATGTTGGCTATGGGAATCAGCCATGCTATAGAAAGATCAGTACAAATACTGACACATGGTTTTGTACTCACATTCTAAGGTGAAAGGAGGTCCATAGGGGCTCAGGGAAATTGAGTCGAGTAGGTTCTGAAGAAAAACATGTTTTGTGTAGCAAAAGGGGCCTACATTACTAACTTATGGAAATTTTATCATATCCTCATTCACCAAACACCAATCAGAGTACCTACTACTATAAACAGCATGCAATGGGAACCACCCTGATGAATGAGGCAGGAACTCTGCCCTACAGATGACCACAATTCAATACATCATTATCAGCCCCCACTGTGCAGCAGTTAAGACGTAGCAGTCAAGACAAAAGCTCTGGAATCAGACCATGCGGGTTTAAAGCCTGACTCTGCCACTTACACTGAGCATACTAAATACTCTGTGCCTCATTTTCCTCACCTGTAAAATGGTGATATTAATATAATACCTACTTTAGAAGGTTGTGAGGCTTCAATGAGCTAACATACATAAAACCCTTAGAATGAAGGCTACAGGCCGTGTATGCTGTCAATTAGTGCTACATTATTAGAACCCCCCAATTATGTATCAGTTGCTATAGTAGGCCCCCCATGTGTATTCCCACTAAACTTTTTCAGTGACCATGGAATTTGGGAATTATCCTATCTGCACGTTATTGATGCAGAAACAATGCCAGAGAAATCAAACGACTTTGCTAAGTGTGCACGGTGTGGGAAGAATTAAAATCTATATCCAACTCCAAAGCTCAGGCTTCTTCCAGCAAAGTCCTCTCACAAAAGCTCTAAAGCAATGGTGATCCCAAGATTACAGATCTATGCTGACAAGTTCTAAATTTCTCTTCTGATTCAAAATATGGCTTTGGTATAACAGAGTTTTCTGATATGAGGCACCTAAATATTTTTCTTTGGGTAAGAAGAATGGAAAAGATGATATTCTCATGATGAAAAATGCTAAAAAGATAAATTAAAATATAAGGTAAAGCATTTTATTTCTCCCAAAATACTCAGGGCATATGTTATCTATCATTTTCTCTCCTAGGTAAAGATCTAGTTAAATCTGAAAGCCAAAACTGTAAAGTAGATTACAGAGTGTCCTTATAATGTTATTTTCTTTGGAACTGGAGGGAAGACAAAAAAGCTCCAAATGTGCATTTTAAAGCAACTGAAATTGGTCCAGCACTCTTTCAAACCCTTTAAGTGAAAAGGGTTCTCTCCATAGAGACTAAAAATATTTTGGCCTGAAATGCTGTAGTAAAATGTAACCCTTGCTAATTTCAAGAGTGCAGAGGCAGGTTGATGTTTCTTTGCCTTTTTCAGCAATTTGTGGTTTATATTGCATTCTTGTAGGCAAAGGACTAGCTATAGTTATGAGAAAGAAGATAAACAGAATCTTATTCTTAACAAGCAGGTAGTTGTTCTTTAAAAAGCTCACTGAAGCTAAAACCTGTTATAACGCTCAACATTAAAAAAAAATAGGTCTCATTGTTTTTCAATATTGCTGACACGTTAATATTCAAAACTATCTAGTCCAGCCCTGGCTGGTAGCACAGTGGTTAAGGCGCCGGCCTGCGAACCCAAAGGTCGTAGGTTCGATTCCCCAGCCAGGGCACATAACCAGGTTGCAAACCAGGTCTCCAGTCAGGTCTGTGGCTGGAGGCAGGTGAAACGCAACCATACACTGATGTCTGTCTCTCTCTCTCTCTGCCTCTCTCCCTTCCCCTCTTTCTAAAAAATAATGAAATAAAATCTTAAAAAAAAAAAAAAACTATCTAGTCCATACTTAAAGCTATTGGCAACATTATAGCTCTGAAGCATAGTTTCTTTGATATATCATTTGGCCTGAAAATTTGGTTTGTAAAAAACTGGAACAAATAATTCAATCTCTAAAGACCCTAAAGAGACCATTTACCACTGTATTTATTTTGCGAATCAATGGCTTCATGCTGTTGCAGAAAAAATGCAAAACTGTCAATAGAGAAATGAGATGCTAGTGTTCTTGACATTGAATTGGCAATGAGTTACCTAGCCTTGTAGCTATACACAAAATAAGTCCTTCATTACAGCACAGTCAGTAGGACACAGATTCTACTGGGTGGGCCAGAAAACCATGCATGCTTTGTTCTCTGAATAGGCGGCACAACAGTGCTTATATGAATGACCTTCAACCACACACACACACACACACACACACACACACACACACACACTAAGTAATCAGGGAGGCATGAAGCACTGCACAGCTGGGGAAAGCAAGAGTTTCTCAGACTTTGTGGGTTCCCCATTCACTTTTCAAAGCCCAAGCAAGGTTACTCAATCCAATACATGTCAGATTATTTTTCTCCTTCAAAGTACAACCAATTCAGAAATCCCCATAGAATTCACAGGCATTAGGTTCAAACCAGGTCCTGGTATAATGAAAGCACTGGACTTGTTAACAATTTTCACAGGGTTCTTCCAGCACTGCCACTTTTTAGCAGTGACCTTAGGTGCACTGCTTTATCTGAGAATCATTTTTGTCTTTTATAAACGGTAATATACATTCCCACTTGCATATTTACACACACATGCAAAGGGCTCAACAGCACCTAGCACAAAGGTGCTTGATACACTGTCAGAAACCATGACAATAGACTTGGCTTTTGGCTTCAAATCAGTAGAAATGTACTGGATCCAATAATGTATAAAAAGAGAAGTCCCAGCTTCAAGGTTAAGATGGTGGACTGAACACAGGCACTTAATTTTGCTCTCCTATAAACCACATAAAAGGAACTTTTTTTTTTTTTTGTAAAAGACAAACCTAGGAGAAAAGAAGAGGGAGACACAGCAGCCAAGTTTTGGAAGCTGCAAAGCAGAAACACAAGTGACAACCAACTCAAGTGAGGGGGGAAAATGGTCTCAAGCCATCAGGAAGAAAAGCCAAACACGGGCACCAAGCTCCTCCGGAACTGGGAATAAAAAGGATGGCAGAAGTGCAAAAGGCTGGGGAAAGAAAACTTCATTTCAGCGAGCAACTGCCCTTTCCTCACCCAGGCAAACTTCCAGAGGGTTACTTCCTGAAGAGGGTAAAGCACAGGGCATCTGGCTTGGGAGGTATAGTTGCACCATGGATACTCTAGTGAAAAGAGGGGCACATTAAGTGACCAGCAAGATGCATGCTGAACCCGGAATGCAGATATAGCCTGTACCCCAGTCCCCTTTCTCAGGAGCTGCCACACTGAACGCCAGACCCATCCCTTCCAGCAGAAAACTGAAAGGCTTTTCTAGGGCATCTAAGGAACCCCAGGGGGAAGCCCTAAAGATATGGACATTGGGGCCTTTCAATAAATGCCCAACCCAGATCACCTTGTTGAAATAAACTCAACAAGCTCCACCACCTTCTCAGAGCTTCACAACAGCTTTCTAGTCCCCAAGCAAAGAGGGATTACCAGACAGCTGTGAAAAGTCTCCAGCAAAAAAAGGAGATGAAAACAGACAAGAGCAACTTGGACAGAACAGAATTTACGGAGTTCTGAGGAAAGTTAAGCAAATACAGATGATGACTATCCTTGGGGAGGGAGGATCTTGTATTTATGAAATAAGAAAATGAGAGAAAACCCAGAAAATTATAGAGCTAGAACAAACATTCTCAGAACTGAAAAACAATATGAGAAATTAAAAGCAATAGAAGTGTAAGATATCTCCCCCCAAATTAGAACAAATACAGAGGTGAAAAATGGAAAATCAAATAACTGCCATGGAGGAACTAGCTCCTCCTGAGTGTTAGTTGCAGAATGAGAACAGAAAAATAAAGAATAAAAGGACCATGGACATGGACATGGACAACAGGTGGGATTGACTTTGGGGGAAATGGGTGGGTAGGGAGGGGGACAGAGGGGAGCAAAACGGGGATGAATGTAATACAACAACAATACAATTTAAAAAAAAGAAAAAAAAGGCATATTCATGAAAAATGTGTCTGAAACAGAAGTTGAGGTGTCAGAATGAAGTGGTACAGGGTATGTTGTAGACCACCTAGCAGACATGATGAAAACAAACTCATCCCATGGTCCATTGGTGTGACATTTCCAATCCTTGGGGACCAGACTTAGCAAGCTTCCAGAAAGAAAAAAAATGTCAGGTCACAAGTAGCATATAAGGAATCATAATGGCTTCACACTTCTCAACATGAGCAGTAGAAAGAGAGGGTAACAAAGCAATGTGTTATTTTCCCTTCAGAACTCTGATTTCTAACTTGGAATTCTATTCCCAAACTGCCAATCAAGCATGATGGTAGAGTGGACATTTTCAGGCACACAAGGCCTCAGAAAATGTAGTTCCCACCTACCTTTTCTCACAAAGTTACTTGAGGTTGTGCCTCACCTGAACAAGCAAAGAGGAAGACAAGATTGGAAAAAAAAAAAAAAACAAGCAGCTCTAACTAAGAGAGACCAAGGGAAACCCTGATGAGTGAAGAATGAGCCCACGATGATAGCTGGGCAAGGAAAAAAGAGGACAACCAATCCAGATTGGAGCATGGTGACTCCAGAGATGGGTACACTGAGGACTGTCATCACAAGATGCCTGAGCCATGAAACCTGAGGACAGAATAACTGGTAGAGCAGGGCTCAAGATCCTTTCTGTGGTCCCACTTCCCTCACCGTGTTCTGCTGCCTGGGACTCCATTTCATTTCACGGCAGCATTCTGCCCTGACCTATTCCTAAAAGCTAGAGGAAGGTCCTAGTGAGCTGAAAAGTAGGAAATGCAGTACCTGGCCCTACACTACAGCACTATCAGAGGTCCTGATGTTGGGGAGCCCGTTTCTCCTTGGATGCAACTCATGGCCTTACCCACCTACTCCCACAGAATAACCTCATGGCATGTGAACCCAGATTTCTCCCAGAGACTTGGCACACTTCCCTTCTCTTGGAACCTTAATCAAATCAAAAAATTGTCTCCTTTTCCTTTCCTTACACAGCAAGGTTTGTGCTTGCTGCTTAATTTTCAAAACCAAAAATATATATAGTATTTAAGGATATATTTATACATGGGGGCATTAAAAAGAATGGTACAAAATGAGCAACACAAGTCAGGATAGTGGTTACCTTTGGAGGGAAGAAGTGTCATGCAACTGGGGAAGAACACCTTTAGGGAGCTGCTATTGTCCCATTTCTTTTTTTTTTTTAATTTTATTGTTGTTGTATTACATCCCATCCCCTTTTTGCTCCCCTCTGTCCCCCTCCCCACCCACCCATTCCCCCCAAAGTTAATCCCACCTGTTGTCCATGTCCATGGTTCCTTTATACTAGGTTCTTATGTCCCATTTCTTAAACTGGGATAGAGGCACATGAATGGTTATTCTCTATACTATATTATTGCTACTGAACAGTCTTCTGTAGTTAGGATACATTTTGCAATTTAAAAATACTATTTGGGTGACAGATTATATTACAAATTCCACAGAATCTGTATCATTCATCACTGTTGTCCCCTCAAATAGCAGTAGACCGAGTCTACTGCAGTCATCACAATCCTTTTATGTGCCCCAAGACAGCAGTCACAGAAATGCAATTCCAGAAGACACTCTACAACTGAAACAAACAGAAATGGGCCCTTCTGTAATTAGCTTTCATGTACAGCCATAATGAGAAATGCCCTTGTGCTCCAGTGGGATTCCCATGAGATGACAGGCTTCTGAGACAAACTGAGATGTCTAGACAGAAGAGAGTGTGCTCACCACCTTGCCAACACATCTTAGTCTTGTTTGAACAGACTGGCAAGTCCAAAATAAATACCCTCAATAACAGGTTCACTTTCCCAGCATGCTTCATATGAAACAGCAGAAATGTTTACCATTAACTACTGACCCATGTTTCATAGATTCCCTTAAATGCTACGTATGCTCTCCTCACACCACCCCGACTTAAAATCATTTTTCTTGAAAGGCAATTTGCTATTTAATTTCACAAAGCGGCTCCAGCAGAAATACTCCAAATCCTCACATGCTCAATGTTTCCCTTCTATGTCCAATCAAAGAAAGGAAAAAAAAAAAAAGTTCTACAGTTACCAGAGAGTTGAAGATGCCATAGCCCAAGCCTCGAGACACTATTCAGCCATCTGACCGAGACATAACTTTTCTTCTCCACTGCCAACAATTTTCTGTCACCTCTCGAAGGATTCACCTGGACGTTCAAATGTAGATCAAAACCAACTGGGCTCTGATTTGAGTAAGGGCATCTGTTCCAATCACCCAAGTAATAAAGTGAAACAGCTGGTTAAATTATATTAAATTGTTTCACACCCCCCTACTCTTCTAAAATATTGTCAGAACCAGAATCTTCAGAAGGGGCCCTTTTCCCCATACTAACACTGCCTTCATTTGAAACAAGATTGCTCTTTTGTGAATAAGCTCATCTCTTAGAAGACTCGGTGAAATGACTCAAGACATGGCCACAGCGCGCTTTTTCTAATGCAGTAATGGCCATCAGTAATGTATAGTCTCCCAGATCAGAGCTTCTCAGCCTTGGCTGCACACTGGGATCACTGGAGCAGCTTTAAAAACTACCGGTGCCCGGGTCCTATTGATTTACCAGTGAGGGGTCTGCCTGACCAACCTGAGTTTGAAAAGCTCTCTTGGTGCTTCTAATATGCTGCCAAGGGTGACAGCTATGGTCAACTAGAGACTAATGGTGACCAGTCTCTTTCTGTCAGAAACATAAGCTAACATTTCCTGAAACCCATCACTGTTATAGGCATGTTTATACAAGGACTGTCCCAAAAGTATGGGCCATGCGAACTGTTTTCATTAGATTGACATTGGCTTGATACTTTCAGGACAGGCCTTATATATACCAGGCAGCACAGCTAAGTTATTAGGAGCACAGAATCTTGAGGCAAGCTGCCTGTGTCTGACAATCTGCTTTGTCACTCACTGACTGAATATTCTTAGGCAATTTAATGTCATTGTTCTATACCTCACTCTCTTCACTTGGGAAAGGGGCTAGTGTTAGCACGCATACCTCACAGGATGGTGTGTATGAAATGAGCTGGTGTTCATAGAATGCTTCCAACACGGGCTATGACACAAAACATCCCTCAGAAATCTTTGTTAAATACAATATTGTGCCCGTTTCTGTCAAGCCCCAAACAAAGAGAACCTGGAAAAGAAACCGGCAATTGTGTCAAATAAAATAATTCAGAATCCGATAAAACTTTCTTCAGGATACCAATTGCACATTCTGGGACAAAAATCCTTCAAATTTTCTGTACTACCTCTTATTTTTTATAATGGAACCTTATCCAGCTCTGGCAAAAAGGACATTTTTGAGGTCCAAGAGGAAAATTTAACGTAGCATAGCAACATTCTTTCTTGCTGTGTCCACCCTTCTTTTCATCATTCAGAATTCATGTCTTTGTTAATAACCTGGTGTGAAACCAGAGCGCTGTATTTGCAGGAACTGGCAAGACAGCTTTAGAATTCCAAATTTTTCTTTTCAAAGGAGTCTGTCCCTGCCTCACTCTGAAGATAAAGGAGTAGTTTTTCAAAGGATTCTCTGTACCATTATAGGAGACAGATCCCTGAATTTTTGTAACTTAATTTTTTAAATGCTGTCTGCCAAGTACCATGCACAGAAATCCATCAATTCTAAAAGTTATTTAAGACAGGAGATTAAAACTGAATATAGTCTTGAAATGCATGTGTGAACAGATATTTGCCTGCATGGGCTTTTCAATTATAAGAATAAATATAAAGTAGCATTTGAGAAACAATATTTTCATATATGCAGCTCCTAAACACAAAGGACGCTCACTCATAAACATTTCAGAGCCTTGTCAACTGTCTTCTACTAATAATAAAACTGGTTGATCAAGGCAGTGTAAAAATGCTGCAGAAAGGTTGTGTGAGGAGAGGTCTCCAAATATGCACCAGTAACACTTCAAATACATCCAGCTTGTTAATGCTTTCATTCAAAAACCAGCCCTTAAATTCACTAATATCATGAAACAGCTTCTTAAAAATATTTTAGCCCTGGCTGGTGGCTCAGTGGATAGGCACCAACCAGCCTGCGAACCCAAAGGTTGCTGGTTTGATTCCCAGCCAGGGCACATAACCAGGTTGCAAGCCAGGTCTCCAGCCAGGTCCATAGCTGGAGGCAGGTGAAAGGTAATCTTACATTGATGTTTCTCTCCCTCTCTGCCTCCCTCCCTTTCCCTCTATCTAAAAATAATAAATAAAATATTTTTAAATTATTAAAAATATATTTAAATTTTTTTTTTAACATATAGATTCCTAATCAGTCACTGCTGAGAATGTGTGTACAGGCCTGATATTTCTACAGGGCAATTTGGCACTGAGTATCATAAGCATTTTCATAGTGCGTATCCTCTGACCCAGGATTCAGCTTCTAAACATCTATCCTTAGGAATTAATGGGGCACACATGTAAAAATGCATATGCAAAATAGATGATCACAATGTTTAATAGCAAAAAAGGGAGGAGCAAAAGTATCATGGAACATTGATTACTTAGGGGATTCTTGTGGCATAGAAATGTATTGAGCAAAATGGAAAAATATCTGCAATAATGTTAGCAAAAAGTAAGGTAGTTAAATGTTTTGAATAGCAGGACTCCACTTTTGCAAAATAATAAGGATACTGATTATAGGAAAATGTATGAAAGGATGTACTCCAAAATGCTAAAGGAAGTCATCTCTGGATAATAAGATTGTGGGAACTTTCCTTTGGGGAGTAATTTCTAATTATCTGATTATGTATGGCTGGTAAAATTAAATAAATGAATAAAATATGAAATAACTTTAAAAAATAAAATGTAATACACATCTACTGAATAATAAAATATATAATAATAAAGAAGAGAAGGCCACTTTTCCCACATTTCCCAAGAGCTTTAGGAATAACATCTAGGAAAAGAAAGTTGCCCATAGCTCTTATCCACTAAGAAATGGTCAGAAAACAAAGACAGTAGGGAGTAAACACTTGAAACCAAGTATTGCCTTCTGAAGTGAGGGGGTCCATAGGAGGTTCTGTTGTTGGGGTGGTCATTGTCAGGATGTGGGGGCAGCTAGCATGGAGAAAGCACATATCTTTAGGCCTTTGATTGTATCTACACTTTAGCCAATGTTTACATACCCAGCCTGGCCAAAAGGAACCTGTCTGGGAAATTCTTGGGAATGAGTTAATGAAGTTAACTCACTTGGCGATTCTTGGTGGTAATAAAGCAAATGGCCTAGTAGATAATCCTACCTAGCACCTTCTTGTTAATGGAATCTTTGTTTATGAGCTAATTTTCCTTTGAAATGTATACCTATGTAATTGCCCCTAACAGCTAGGATAAAAACCCCAACCCAGTGATGTCAAGTCCAAGATTACTTCTCTAAAGTCTCTTCCCTTACTGCTCCCATTTTTTCCTTCCCCCAATCAACCTGTTGCTTGATTCCACAGTGGCCTCAGGGTGTGTGATTTCTCCAAGCAAGGCAGCAGTCAAGGTTTGTTTGCTTGTTTGTTTTTTGGAAGGTTAGGCCCTTAAGACCCTAGCTGTGGCATATGCTAAGAGTTCAGTTACCCTCACCTTGTTCCCTTTAAATTGCCTCTCAGGAACTCTCTAAGAAGTGTGAACTGCCTATAAAAGCAAATCTTTACAGGAACTAAAAGCTTAGTGCTCCCAACTTACTTTGACTTATTTCCTATAACTCTTTGTCCTCCTCATTTTTCTCCCCTTTGCTTTATTTCTCCAGTTCTCCCATATTTTCTTCTCCGCCGGGGACCAGGCTACATCAGGAAAAACTGGGGATGTGAGAGCTTGGAGATACCCAGGAAGCAAAATGATAGGGATCTGAAGTCATTCAAGATGCACTTGATAATCTTGTGAACTCCAGTTCAGAATTGGCTTCTCCACTTTCCCACCAAATCAGACCAGACACCAGCCCTGCTGTAGACATTAAGCATGGCTATGATTTGGTTTTCTCCATGGTCAGGAAAAAAGTGAGTCCTAAAGGTTGTTGAGCAGTTTACAATGAGCAGTGCTCACCTCTGTCTGGTCTCAAGCAGATGTCTCAAAAGTTAGAACATGAAATCAGAGAACTGTAGAACATTGGAGTTAGAAGTGGCTTTCTAAACCCTAACATAAGATGCCAGGGTAGAGAGTGTACTAAATTTTTTCCCTTAAGGACACACGTTTCTTTAGGCCCTTCTGGCTTGGTCTGTGACCTTCATTAAAAATTATAAACCTAATTTTGTCACTGGATAATCCTTTAACTACAGTTTTCTCAGTGAAGATAGTAGTCAGTATCTATTTTAATGGAGGTTGGGAGGTAATAGAAGTTTGAGAACTTCCTTTTCATGGTGGGGCCTGGAGGAGAATGCCCCTGGGCAGGAATGAGGTTTCACCTATCCTTCCACCCCCTCTCCCTATACCCAGTTGGTGGTTTTCCATAATAAAGACACTGGGATTTCCTTTTGGGGAAAAAAAAAAAGTGGCTTTTAAAATTTTACAGATAAATACTAGCAAAGGTGTGGTTGCTTAGCAGCCTTGTTTGAGTGCTTGTTAGAAAGGCAAATTCTTGGGCCTCACCAGAAGCCTACTGAACCGGAAGCCCTGGGAGTGGGACCCATGGATCTGCAGGTGTACTAGCTCTCCAGGTGCTTAGAGCTACACTAACAGAAAACTATTATTACAGAATAAGAAACCAAAGCACAGTGAGGATATAATTTTTTTTGTCTTCACAAAAATAGAGGGGTAAAAGGGCAATTATTTCTGAGCAAGATATCTAAATAAAGCTACATTGCTTTGCCTGTTTAAAAATCTGCAATGTTGTACCTGCAGGTCTCTGGATTATCTTTCATTCCTACCTGCCTTTTCCTTTTTATACATCACTACACTGGAGAAACTGTGGCAACCAATACAAAGCAGCTCGGTGCAGTCTCTGGAGCATGAAGAAGCATTTAATTAAAACTCTTTTTACAAATCATTGGATTAATGAAATTCATCACACACACCGGAGTTCAGGGATGTCGACTGCATGCAAATCACATTTAACCAGCTAAATTGCAAACTTGTACATTAGCTCCCAGAACATTGAAGCAGCAAACATGACTCTGCATGAGTCTCTAAGAAAAACTGGAGGCCCTTATCTTATTTTTTCAGGCTTCCCTACTCCACACCCACACCAAAACAGAGGGAAGCTCTGAACTGCAGGCAGTTCTCACAAAAAGCTGGATTCCCAAAAGGTTCATTCCTCTATCGTTTCTTTGAAACCTGGACACATGTCCTCATACAAACGATGCTATTAATTATCTTGATTTCTCATCGCAGTAGATTTACAATAAAACTGATACTATTTCTAAAATCCTATTTAAAAACGTTTCCACTAGGATAAATAAAGCTCCATGCTCCCATTTAGGTGCATCTTCACAAAGAAGGCTGCTCTTGTGACAGTGGCTCCAGTGAGTGTGGGGGTGACAGCAGTAGCTTCTGGTGAGGCAGAAGGCAGAAATGTTGGGGGCAGGTGTCCTTTTGTGGCATTTATCACCCCCAAGTCATAATCTACCAATATTATGGACTCCAAATTCAGAATCCCAGGATCAAAATACCTCTCTTTACCACTTCAGCTACTACACTAGAAAACTTTGAACTGATACTTCGGGGAAGGCTGTAACTGTGTTTTTTGTAGGTATCAAGACCCATGTCAACTGATAATGTAACTTACACATTTTCTAACTACCTCTTCCTCTCCTCAGTTGGCCGAGGTGCTACCTTTCTGTAATCCTATTCGCCATCTGTTACTGATTTTTCTTTTAAAATCGTATTTAGATTTCCTCTTAAAACAGATTAATTAAATGCATAATAAGATATTGATATTTTTAAAGTAACATTAAAGAAACCCTATACCCCTTAGCTGTTGTTTCCAAATTCTCCCCCCACCCAAGTCTAGGCAAATACTAAACTAGTTTCTGTTTCTATAGATTTGCCTATTCTGGATATTTTATATTAATAGAATCATACAATATATACACTTTAATGACTGGATCAGAGCATAATGTTTAATGTTTCCAAGGTTCTTCCATGTTGTAGCATGAATCAGCAATTCATTCCTTTTAATTGCTAAATAATGTTCCATGTGATTGACGTAGCGTATTTTATTTATTCATTCCTCCTCAGTTGACAAGCATTTGGATTGATTCCACTATTTGACTATTATGAATAATGCTGCTACAAACGTCCATGTACATAATTTTGTGTGGAAGTAGTTTTCATTTCTCATGAGTATATGTATATAAGTGGAATTGCCTGATCACGTTTAAGTGTTTAAGAAACTTTCCAAAGCAGCCACACCATTGTACATTCCTACCAGCAATGTATGAGGGTTCTAATTTCTCCACATCCTTGTCAACACTGTTTTTATTATAAACATTCTAGTGGGTATAAAGTGGTATGTCAGTTTAATTTTGATTTGCATTTTCCTTTATAGACTACATCAAGGCTTTTTCATGTACTTATTGGCTTTTGGATACCTGCTTTGGAGAAACGTCTATTGAGATCCCCTTGACCATTTAAATGACATTTGCCTTTTTATTATTGACTTATAGGAGTTATTCACAATTGCATGATACAAGTCCGTTTTCAGATACATGATTTGTAAAACTTTCTCTCAATCTTTGGGTTGTGATACCTGCTTTTTACTTTTCATACTGTTTCTGATTGTATCACTATATACAAGCGAGACCCCCAAAACAGAATTTATTTCTAAAAATTGTGTATTTATTCTTATATATTTAAGCTTCACTTAAAAGTAGCCTTCACTTGATGCAATACACCTATTGAGACTTTTTTCCACTGCTCAAAACAGGTTTTGAACTCACAGATTTTTAAAAAGATTTTATTTATTATTTCCAGAGATAAGTGAGAGCAGCAGAGAGGGAGAGAAATATCAGTATATGGTTGCCTTTCACCTGCCTCCAGCTACAGACCTGGCTGGAGACCTGGCTTGCAACCTGGTTATGTGCCCTGGCTGGGAATCAAACCAGCAACCTTTGGGTTCACAGGCCAGCACCTTATCCATTGAGCCACCAGCCAGGGCCTGACTCACTGATTTTGATACCTTTTAGTGCTTCTGCCATTTTTTGTTTCACCTCTTCCGCATGAGCAAAAAACATTTCCCTTTGAGGTTTTTGATCCGGGGAAACAAACAAACAAAAATGTCGCTTGGGCCAGATCAAGTGACTATGGAGAGTGGGGCATAAGGAACATTTCACTTCTGGTCAACTGCTGAAAACTCAGGGTGGTGCAGGGCAGGTGCGCTCGTAAATCATCCACCATGAAATGGGCAAACATGTTGGAAGAGTCTTCAAAAAAAATTAACCGAAGCCAAACACAGCCTCTTACAATAAAGCCAGCTGCTACAACTGATACAGATGGGTTCCTAGAACACTCACCTAGTAGGGGAAGCCTGTACTACAAGGGGCCTGCCCTCCAGAAGATAATTTCAGGCTTTTTGGGTTCCCTCCCTGCTAAAAACACATATTCTTTATTACTCCCCAGGTCAGATGGCTGCAGCCACTCACGATCTGGCTTCCCCAGTGCTTTGTGGCACCTCAGGAATTCACCATTGCTCTTACCTAAGCCTGGAATGCTTTCAGAGCCCTTGGCATGTGCCCTCATTACATTCAGGCCTCTGTTTCAATGGCACCACTTCCCACCCATCTCTCTATTACTCTTCTTTTATATGATAGAGGTGCTATGAAAATATATCAGAAATTAATACCTTTTAATGATCTCCTTGCCTTTATTTGATTATTGATGAAAACAAACGTTTTCTTAAATGTTTATGGGCAGTCATTTGCATGTTTATATATCTTCTTTTGTAAATATACTACTCGTGACATTTGATGATTTTCCCCTTAGCATATTTGTCTTTCTTGTTAATTTTTAAAGAAATATTACCACTTCGTCTATTATCTATAATTTTCCCAAGTGTATCATCCTTGTTTATTCATGCTGCTTACCATATTAGAGTTCTTTATTTTTATGTAGACTAGTCTATTAGTTTTTACAATTAGTGCCTTTAGTGACTTATTTTCTCAAGAATGCACACAAGTAATTAGGTTTTACACTTCAGACAGTTTTTATTAAAAAAAAACCCTTGGCCAGACTGTCCTAGCATTTTTCATTCAGAAAAGCACATTTATCATACCACAGCAGACACTTATTTTCCTCCATCCTCAGCTCTCATCCCTCATCCCCACAACCAGAAGCTCTACATCCATTTTACTGAGAGCATTTGGCAGCTCAAAAATCTTCTGTGGGAGATGAATTAACATCCCCCAAAGGCACACCTCCCCGTATCCATGCTGTTGCGTAGCCGCCCCTCCCCCATTGACTCTGGGCTTGGTGATGTGACTTGTGTTGGCCAGCGGGACTCCGCCGACCTCTATGTAGATAAGAGGTATGAAGAGCACATGTGCATGATTTCTGGAAACTCTTAGGCTAAGATGCGAAAAAGCCTAGGCTGGCCTCCTAGAGGATGGGACAGAATGTAAAGATAATTCCTACTGCTACCAGAAAGAACGCAAAGCAGCCTTCTTGCTACTTGGGAGGAAAGAGCATTGCTTTTAGTTAGAAATTATCCAAATCAATCAGGCAATAAGCTTATGGCACTTGCTAGCTGCACAGACAAGCGAAATGAGGCTTGGAACACACAATAACATCGCTAAGTTACACTCTCTCAGGCCTCCTATTTATAGATCATTAAAGAGTAAGATTCCACCCTTAGCCGGGTTAGGCCGACGTGACAAAAACAGCATACTATCTGCAGAAGTGACAACAGCTAGCAGAGTTTAAGCGCTTCTCTTGCAGATTGAAGAAACAGAACAAAGGGCCAAAGAAGATAATGGCAGCCAGTAAACCCTAAGAGAGGTGCTCTAAGCAAGTGGACCTTCCATTTCTGTGCTGTACAAAAAAAAAAAATAAAAAGAAATAAAGTTGGGGGTTGGGGAGACAAACAAGATCAAGGGAAACTTAAGACCCTTTGTCTGCTTAGGCTTCCCAGCTGGGTACACAGTTCACCCCAAATATCTATGCTCTCCTGCTGTTACTAAAAATACATGGAATAGCTCTTTCAGGAGGAAAATGGTCACACATCACCAAGGAGACCGGAAGACAGTCATGATATAGTTTTTTAAATGACTTAGGAATCCGAACAACGCTCGATTCTTCTCTGTGGACTCTGCCGAGATGGTAACTAAAGCTCCTGACTAAAGAGAGATAGAATTCTAATAGAACTTTGTCTGTTCACGCCTGATACTGGGAATCAGCTAAAAATCTAAAGTGCCTTAAAACTAGCTCATTGTGAAGGCAGACATTCTGGCATGAAAACTAGAAAAGGCTGCCGCTGAAATAAATGCACGTTGTTTTGCACCAACTGCTACTAGAAAGAGATTTCAAGGATTCTAACAGAAAAGGAATGCAGGATTGATGAGAAAATGAGCCTGAGAGAGAGTGCTGTTGGAGGAAATGTAAAACAAAACCATTTCAAATGAAGGGTATTTCTCATCAAATTGGAAGACAAGGCTCTTTTTCTCGCGGTATGCAAAATGGAAGAGCTAGGCTGCATATTTTTCTCACCAGCCTCACACAGTTGCTTTTCTTTGAATAGTGCCCTTTGCTTTCTTCCCGCTGCCAACAAAATGTAGGACAAGCTAATACAAGTGCCACAAAATGGAGGCCTCCATTAAAATGGATTGCAATTCATCTCCACATCTCTAGCACTGGACTGACTCAAATAAGACAGGCTATTTGTGTGTTGTTCCCATTATTTTCTCATTCTCGCAATGCATCTCTTTGAATTCGCCGCTAATACATTTTATATTTGATCATTTTATTTGCCTTCTTCCCCATATTAACTACTTAAAATTCTTATACCTGTGCTTGATTCACTTTCAAGAAATGGTAAAGGTATAGAGATCTTTCTATCATGTCCAAATAACGATTTTTAAAAAGAATATAACTCAGGTAAAAAATAATCTTTGGTTCATGACCACCCATCATAGACTTCTTGTTTATTCGTGTTTATTATATTAACATACACACACACACACAAACCTACTACCTAACAGGAAAACTAGAACATGGACAATGACTCACATCTCTTTATGTGATCATCCCATCCTCTCCTCCCAGTCTTCATCATCTTCCCAAGGTAACCACTATCTGGAACCTTGTGTCAAACATTGATATACTCATATCAGGCAATCTTGAGGGACTTATTTTTCACTTTTGGTATTAAAAACAGTCATCCACAGTGCTCTATGTTACAATAGTTCATTCACTTTGACTGCTGTATATTTCTGATTGTGTGAATCAGGGAAATGAAACTCTAGAATATGTTTGATTGCCTTAATTTATTCTATGTTCTTTACTTCTTAACAAACAAATGCCACACTAAGCATCAGGTGTTTTAAAGCAACCATGCATATAAAATAAGTTGCTGTTTTAATTGTATTTCACAGGTAATTTCTTCACCCTCAAAATGTGTGTATTTTCCAGGATTTAATGCTCATTATGTATTCTACACTGGGTTTCCTTAAAGATTAGTGATATCAGAACTGGCACACGGATCAGGGCTGTTGACACAACACCAATCTATTATGACACTAAACAGATCAGACCCACCCCTAAATTTTCATTTATTTAATATTCCCAGTGACCTCATAGTCAAATACTCCTATAAAAGGCATGAATGGCACTGAGCTGAGCAAAACCATTCCTTTCCATCAAGGTTCTCACTGCTTAATGGAAGGGTAATTTTTTTAACCCTGCATTCCCAAAACCAGAGGTAATTTTCAGCATCTTAGACCAGGAGGTGACTACCTGGTGGATGATGAGAAGGAAGCAGAGAGATAGATCATACAAAGGCACAGAGGGGAAGAGTATCAAGTGATGAACTGTCTTCAAATTTAGGCACAGTGGCAAGGAAGTTAGGGGTCAAAATCTCAGAACATTTTACACTTGATCCCAAGGTAACTGTGAGTCACTGAGAGATTTTCCACAAAGGAGGCACAGGGTCAGATTTACTATACTAGAAAGTGGACTACAGGGGAAAGTAGGCTGTAAGGAACAGCAGTGGGAACATAAGTCTAGGAGCCAGGCAGTGAATGATGCACACCTGAATTAAGGGAGCCACGTGGATCATGGGTGCAGGAAGGAGGATGTGGATTTCTATATTTATACATTTAAGTTGACTGAAAAAAATGACACAGACCCAAAAGAAAATGAACATATGCAAATTGGTAACTGTAGTATAATTGTTTCACATGCCATGCCTAGGAGAATGTAACCTCACCCACAGGAAGACAAAGCCTTCTTACCATATTGCTTGAATCCCCAGAAAACCTCCAAATATTGATGAAATATGTTTTTGTAAATTACCAGGCAACTTTATTTGAAATTGTGTAGTCTCACCATCATCCATAAGAGAAAAAATTATGCCGAATTGAAATCTTACTTTGATTGGTTTTAAACATACCATTAACTCTCATTATTTGCAGCATGTATGTTCTAGAAAGTCACCACAAATAATGAATTAACAAATACTGACCCATTGCTCCTCATGGAAATACCAAGTTTAGTTCTTGAAAGACTTGGGTCACAACATTTTTGCTCTACAATTAACACATAACCTTATTTTATGTGTATTTCTGTTTAAAGACACCTATTTAATATACAGGGTAGGCAGAAGTAGGTTTACTGTTGAAAGCATGCAAAACACAAAGTTTTCCTTATTATTTATTAATTGGATTATTTTCCACATGAACAACTGTAAACCCACTTTTGTCCCATTGTCTACATTGTTGGCTCATTAACATTAACCCATGGGCAAAATCACAATAACTCATGCCTGAATGAAGCTGATCTAACTAACACACCTGCTTTCTCCATAAGGCACATCACAGCTTTCTTACACTTAGCAACACTAGCCAGCACTTCAGCACTGCACTTGGGAGCCATTTTAAAACGCAAAATCACCAACAAAAAGCATAAAAACAGGAACGATGTGGAACTAAACAGACGGAAACAGACACGTGTTGCCAGTATGAGAGCTCAAACAAGAAGGCAGGGTGTCACTTTATGCAACCTCAGCTGGGAATGAATATACGTATCAGGTGACTCAAAATTTTCACCAATCTGTACATGTCTGTGAATGATTGCAAAAGCACTGTATTGATTTGAAGTTACAAATGGGTTTTAGCAAGCAGGCAAATTCACAAATACAGAATCCACAAACAATGAAGGTTGATCCTATCTCTTAGCGATCATTCCCTGCCTTGAGGCATCAAAAGGTTCTTTAGCAAATGAGCAGAGAGAGTCAGTAACAATGTCAAACCGTTAGTTATGTGCTTTCTCTAATGAGTTCAAAGATGTCTCTTTAGACTGCATATCAAAATGACCCCTTTGCTCATCTTGTATGAGCCTGGAAAAACCTAGTAAAAAATCAGTTGTTAAACGAGACAAAAATCAAAGCTTTGGAAAATTAAGAAACATGTTCTTGTTTCAGAAAGAAAGAGGGGGGAAGAGAGAAAAGGAAGGAAAAGGAAAGGGAGGGAGGGAAGGAGGAAGAGAGGAAGAGGCAAAGAATAAATTCTAGATGCCCTCATTCCTGTAATTGTCCATCTTCATTGTTACTGCTTCTCAAACTTCACTGTGCTCATGAACCCCCTGGGGATCATGTGAATAATGCAAATTCTGATTCAAGATGTCTGGGGTGAGGGCTGAGATTTTTTTTTTTTTTTTTTTTTACTTCTAACAACACCCAGGTGGTGCTGATGCTACACATACTTTGTAGCAAAGCTACTAAAGAAACGCATGAGTCTCAACATGGAATTACATCCAAAAGAGGATAGATAATTACTTAGATGGAAAAAAAAAAAAAAAAAAAAACAAGCACTTCAGTTTATGGCTATATATTAGATACTAAGAAGCAACTAAGTTTTCAGAATATCAACACTTCCATGTGTAAAATAGCCCAGAGTAGACAATGCTATTCATTTTCCTACGTAAATCTATCAATATTGTAAAGAAATTAAAACAAGTACATTAGGATCTCAACAGTGCTTTCCAAATAGAAGCTCAGATTTGGGAGCCATGTTCTCCTCTCCCAATAGACCGTTAGCATCATTAAGGAAGTAAAGGAAATACCAGCTGAAAGGTACAGAATGCTTCACTTGCAGGTAGCAAACAAACAAATGGGCAAAGCACAACTTGTCCATTTTAACATGCAGATAAGAGCTAGGCTTATTAGGAAGCTGCTTATCTGTAGATAAAGGCATCTGCTTCTCATTTCCTCTCTACTCTTACCCCCAGACACAACACTATAAATCAAAGGCATGTTGGTGAAATAAAGGGTGGCAGAAGTGCAGATCACACAACGTGTCCTTTTGGAAGGACATCTGGCACCAAAAAGCCTGCGCAAAGGAGCAGTTTGATGCAAAAGCCCCAGTGAAAAATTTGACTTCCAAGATACAATTCAGAGGGATGTTGGTCTCTCACAAAAATTTGCAGAGTAAGCTACAAGAATAACCACAAAGCAGATGAAAAGAAGTGTTCATTGGTGCTTCAGGGGACCAGACATTTGCCAAAGGCAGAGAGTAAAGAGGCCTTTGGGGTTCTTAAGACTGATCCTTCCAGGCCACTGATTCCAACTTGATAGTTTGTGTTTAACAATTTAAAAATTCAAAGTTCCATGTGAGGCCGGTCTAGGACTCCACCACTTAAGCCAGTCTGATTTTCCACGCCACTTGAGAACTATCCACAGCTGTCTTTTTTTCTTTAAACCAAGTCTCTTTCAGCAGGCATGGAACCAGTTGCGGTTAAGGGAAAAAAAACTAATAACTGTCTTTTATTGATTATATAACACTAGTTGTGTTGTATTTTTAAACTTGACAAAGATAAAATGCCAAAAATTACAGTTCAATGAGCAAACCTCAGCTCAGGCTATGAGCTAAGGACATTTCAGAACATATGTAAGACAGCTCTATGAAAATAGCTATTTAAAGAAATAAAGGAATCTAATGCCCAAAAGATGACAGTTAGATATTAGAAGAGTGTACTTGAAATACCAGACATGTCAGGAAAAACCCCCACTTACCTTCCATTAAGAAAAGATTAGTTTTGCTCCACTCAAAGCCATGGGAGGAAGAAAATGGGGGCTGGGGGCTATTTTCTGATACAAATCAGAAATACTTCAGACAAACAGAGGTACCAACAGGGCTATTTGTCTCAGGAATCTAACTTTTAGGAATCTACATTAAGAAAACATTTCCAATACAAAAAAAAATGCATGTACACAAGATTATTCATTGCAATTACAAATTATTGGAAACAACCTAGCCAATATATAGGAGAGTGCTTAAAGAAACTATGGTAAAGCCACACAACAGATAACTATGATACTCTAAAAGTAAATGAAGATGATCTCTATGAACTGATACAAAATGTGTTGCAGCAAAAAAGGTTGCAAGCCAGGTCTCCAGCCAGATCCGTAGCTGGAGGCAGATGAAAGGCAACCATATATTGATGTCTCTCTCCCTATCTGCCTCTCTCCCTATCCTTCTCTCTAAAAATAATAAATACATTCTTTTTAAAAAAAAGCATCCTAATTTTTTAAATAAGTTAAAGTGCAGAAATGTACCTATGGTATGTAAGAAAAAAAGGGAATATAATAAAACATTCACAAATCTTCTCACTTTGAAAAAGAAATGCAGCAAGGGTAAACCAGAAACTAAAGAAGTTGGTTACCTAAGGAGGTGGATCAGAAGGGATGGAGCAATGGGAAAGCAACGGGATGAAGATGGAGTGATACCTACTACTATACCTTTTTGTATAGTCCTGACTTTGAGAATTATAGTAATGTTTAACATACCAAAAATACAAATAAATAATCAAAGTCAACCAGGATGCATGTGCTTTAGGGAAAGAGGGCAAACTGGAATATAAACACTAAGAACCCAATTGTATCACAAGTAAATAATATAACTACACTGAAGGAGGTGGTGAAGAAAAGAACTAGCTTCAGTGACTACAAAAAAACAGTATATTGATGGGCTACTACTGTTAAGACAAACAGCTTATATATAAAGTGTTGTTCACAAGGGTATGGGTTAGCAACTTTGACACTTTCTGTGTATACTAAGATTAAAGAAATCAGTACATATACTTGCATATAGTATAGATACTGAGAGCCAGGCATCTTACCATCAGAGAAAGAAAGTTAGTGTTAGACTAGGATCAGAGGTATCAGCATGAACTCCTGGTTTTGACTGATAGAGGATAGAAAAGAAAAAGGAAGGAAAGATAAGGAAGAACAGAGAGAGGGAGGAGGGTGAGAGGGAGAGAGAGGAAAGGGGAAAACAGATGTGTTTGTATGGTTAGTATATTTACATATATGCCTAACCACTAGGAGGGCCTAGAAGCAGTAACACTCCAGTATCGAATGAGCACAAAAGGCCCTAATAATAAAAAGAACCAAGAAAGGGTGAGCACATAAAAAAATATGCTGTGAAAACACTGGCCAGAATTTTCCAAAGCTTCCACAAGCAATAAGCTGTATATTGGAAAAGGAGAATCTTTTTAACAAACGGTACTGGAACGACTGGCTATCAATATGCAAAAATAAATAAATAAGTAAACGTTGATCTATGCTTTGTGCCATATATAAAAATCCAACCAAAATGGATTATAGACCTTTTAAATCTAGAACAAAAAAGTACAAAATATCTAGGAGGAAACATTTATGACCTGCAGTTATGCAAAGATTTCTTAGATATAAAAGCAAAAGCATGACCTTAGAGGAAGAAACTGAGAAATCAAAGTTCACCAAGATGAAAAAATGTAGCTTTTCTAAAGACAGTATTGAGTGAATGAAAAGTAAGCTACAGACTAGGAGAAAATATTTGTAACTTATATATCTAATAAAGGACTTATATCCAGAATGTATAAAGAACTATCAGTACTCAATTGTAAGAAAATAACCCCCTAAAAAAATGATGGGCAAAAGATTTGAACAGATACTTCATCAAAGAATATATGCACATACAAAGAAACACATGAAAAACACGTATTAAATGTTTTACTACTGCACTCTAAAAAAAGAAACACAAGCAAAAATGTCCAACATCTTTAAACATTAGGGAAATACAAATAAAACTGCAAAGAGATACCACTATACATCTATTAAAATAAATAAAATTTCAATGCTTACCATACCAAGTGTTGGTGAGGACATGGAGAAACTGGAGCTGTAAGTGTGAATGTAAAACAATACAACCCCCCCTTTGGAGAACAGTTTAGCAGTATTTAGGAAACTTTAACATCTACCATATGATCGAGCCATTCTACTCCTAGGTATTTACACAGGAAAATCGAAAGCACATGTCCATAGTAACACTTCTATGTAAATATACATAGCAGCCTTATTGCTCATTTGCAAAAATTGGAAAATACACAAATGTCCATTAACAGATGAATGGGTAAACAACCGGAGATACATCCATTTAATGAAAAACTACTCAGGAATAAAAATGAATAAATTTGAAATGAAACTGAAATGAAATCAATATATATGACAATGTAGATTTATCTCAAAATAATTGTGCTAAGTGGAAAAACGGCAGACAAAAAGAGTGCCATATATATTGTACGATTCCATCTATGTAAGATTCTGAAACATGCAAACTACAGTGGTAGAAAGAGAACTAATAGTTGCTTTGGAGTGGGGCATGGGAAGTGGCATAATCATAGATTACAAAGGGCACAGAAACCTTTAGGCATAATAGATATGCTCACTTTCTTAATTGTGGTGAGAGCTTCCCCAGTATACACATCTGTCCAAACTTCAATTCTGCACTTCAAATGGGTTCAGTTTACTGTATGTCAATTACACCTCAATAAAGTTAAAAACAATGAAGGAAGCAAACAAACATGTCTGGCAAGATCCTACCTTTCATTTCCATGTTTATAGCATGCCTTCCAACACTGGAATCCAACTTCCTTGACAGCAACACCTATCTTACACATTCATGGCCAGGATAAGTGAACCATTCCCAGTTAAACATGTGCATGGCATGGCAAAACCAAGGAGAAGACTTAAAATTAAAACACATCATTTTTAAAAGATTTTATTTATTATTTTTAGAACAAGGGAAGGGAGAGAGGCAGAGAGGGAGAGAAACATCAATGTATGGTTGCCCTTCACCTGCCTCCAGCTATGGACTTGGCTAGAGACCTGGCTTGTAACCTGGTTATGTGCCCTGACTAAGAATTGAACCAGTGACCTTTGAGTTCGCAGGCCGGCACCTTATCCACTCTGCCCCAGCCAAGGCTAAAACACATCATTTAAAGCCCTGGCTGGTGGCTCAGTGGATTGGTGCTGGCCTGTGAACCCAAAGGTCGCTGGTGTGATTCCCCAGTCAGGGCACATAATCAGGTTACAAGCCAGGTCCGTAGTTGGAGGCAGGTGAAAGGCAACCATACACTGATGCTTCTCTCCCTTCCTCCCTCCCTGCCCTTCTCTCTGAAAATAATAACAATACATTTTTAAACAATTTAAAAAACTCACATCATTTATTAGGAAACTTTGATCAAGGACTTAAGTAGCAAAGACTAACAACTTTCTGCAATGAGCAGTCATGACCTGAATTATCATAAAGTAACATTTAAACCCAGTTCACAAGTTTGAAGGCAATTAGAATAAAAGGGGTGAAGGAGTCATTAAAATGGTGGATACAGCTGAATCCAGACCAGACCAGAAATTCTCAGAATAATGCCTGAGGATTATGCCCAGTTAGGTCCTTATGAAGAAGTAAATGGACATTAATACCAACCTACTCTATAGCATTATACCTATATATGAGTTCATGGTTTATTTGATCAAATCCATAACTTACATGGCTCCTACCTCATGAATTACAAGTAAAATGAAAAATTAGTTAATCTGCAACAAAAATGGATTAATAGCTTTATACACACTCATAAAATAATAAATCACCACTACCAGAAAAACAGCCATAGTAAATGAACAGACAGATAACTCATAAAATAAAAAGATTTTAAAGTTTCAACTTACAATTAAATATACATATACACATATGTATATTTATATATTTGTGTGTGTGTGTGTGTGTGTGTGTGTGTGTGTATGTGTGTGTGTATGCCCTGGCTGGTGGCACAGTGAATAAAGTGCTGGCCTGTGAACCCAAAGGTCACTGGTTCGATTCCCCAGCCAGGGCACATAACCAGGTTGCAAGCCAGGTCTCCAGCCAGGTCCATAGCTCAAGGCAGGTGAAAGGCAACCTTACATTGATGTCTCTCTCCCTCTCTGCTTCTCCCCCTTTCCCTCTCTCTAAAAATAATATATAAAAATTCTCAAAAATATATATAGCCATTTTTAAATGAATTCTAATATTTAAAATATCTTTGTAAATGGCAAGAGTGTGCTGTGATCGGCATTTTCTTATATAATTAGCAATGGGGTATCAACAAGCATCCTTTCTGAAAGCTCTTGTAGCAGAAGTTTTCAATATTTGAAAACACTCACACTTTCTTCTGCCAGGAAGTTAGCTTAAGCATATAATGAAATATGAAGGCAAGGGATTTAAGTTCAAGGCTACTAATCACAATCTTCTATTAGTGAAAAACTAGAAACAACCTTATATGCAACAGCAGGAAAACTTAAATGAACCTCAAGATGGAAAAACATGTGGCCATTTCATGCTATTTAAAAAAATTTTTTCTATTATTTTCAAAGAGAAGGGCAGGGAAAGAGGAAGAAAGGGAAAGAAACATCAATGTGTGGTTGTCTTTCACCTGCCTCCAGCTAAGGACCTGGCTGGAGACCTGGCTTGCAACCTAGTTATGTGTCCTGACTGGGGAATTGAACCAGCAACCTTTGGGTTTGCAGGTTGGCTGCCAATCCACTGAGCCACACCAGCCATGACCATGCTATTTTTAAAGAATGTATAAAGACATGGGAAAATTCCAATTGAATAAAATATATCAGGACACCAATCTGTTTAAAACAGCATGATTCCAAGTTTGTCTCACTCTTCCATATTTTTAAGGTTTTGCACTGCTATTTAAGTACGTTCACTAAATTGTGACCTATTAGTTTCTAATTTCCAATCATATGGCTAATCAGCTAAAGACTCATGTACCACCAAACAGAAATTATGAACTCAGAATATCCAAGCCATTCTTCTAATGCTAACCAGGCCTTGGTTTGGGGGCTATATAAGCACAAATTGATTAGCAAAACATCCTCCATGTCAAGAGGGATAGTGAAAGTTAATGGTAGAGTAAGTAAGCAGTGATGAAAAAAAGAGAGACAGATAGGGAATTTACATGCCTAAGAATTTTGTCCGTGTTTCAGTCCATTATCAAGAATAAACTTGCCTGGCTGGTAGCACAGGGGTTAAGGTGCCGGCCTGCAAACCCAAAGGTCGCAGGTTCGATTCCCCAGCCAGGGCACATAACCAGGTTGCAAACCAGGTCTCCAGTCAGGTCTGTGGCTGGAGGCAGGTGAAACGCAACCATACATTGATGTCTCTCTCCCTCTCTGCCTCTCTCCCTTCCCCTCTTTCTAGAAATAGTGAAATAAAATCTTTAAAAAAATTAAAAAAAAAGAATAAACTTGGATCATTCTAGTAACATCATCTTTCACGCAAAGATAAGGCCATTTTAAAACATCACTTCTTCAGGACAAAACACTCAGTCTTATAACTTGATTGTTAGTGGGTAAGATTATACCTTGGGCTAAAAGGCCAAGGAAGAAGGGACTGAGAAAAAATATCCCCACAAGAAAATTTTCTTAGCATTTGAAATGTTCTGAAAGAGTCCTGATTTTTTTAGGTTGGAAGACTGTTTTCATCATGAGTATTCTGAAATACTAAGGTTACCATGAGGGGCGACACAAACGATCCCAAGATTATATTGTGGAATTGGCAGAATGGTTCAACATTACTTCTTTCTCCCACAATTTCTGATTGGTACCGAAGGCCAAGAGAGGAAAACTAGCAAACATAGCATTTTAAATGTGTGGGTATATATATATTTTTCTCTTTTCACAGAGTATCATTTCAGTACTTATTGATAGTTTGCCTAAAACAAACCCACAAATAAAACCAGCAAGAGTCTGTCCTGGCTGGGTAGTTCAGTTGGTTAGAGCATGGTCCCATGCACCAAAAGATTGTGGGTTCAATTCCAAGTCAGGGAACAAGCCTAGCTTGTGGGCTTGATCCTGGTCAGTTGTGGCACATAAGGGAGGCAACAGATCAATATTTCTCTCTCACATTGATGTTTCTCTCTCCCTGTTTCTCCCTTCCCCCCTTTATTCTTCCTATCTCTTCCCCCTTCCTCTCTTTCTAAAATCAATAAAAACATACCCTTGAGTGAGAATAAAGAAAATACAAAATAATTACACCAGCAAGATTCCTATGGTGGTTCTGAGCCATAACCTATAGCATTAAAGTGTAGCAGAATACATCTAAATGTTGCAATGCTTCATTCCTTACCTCATTGTTTTTGTCATTAAACAAGAATTGTTATATTCTTCTTATTTTATTGTTGTTGTATTACATCCATCCCCTTTTTGCTCCCCTCTGTCCCCCTCCCCACCCACCCATTCCCCCCAAAGTCAATCCCACCTGTTGTCCATGTCCATGGTTCCTCTATACTAGGTTCTTGTCTAAGCTGCTCCCCTTCTTTGCCTCTGCCTCCCCCCCTCCCCTATATTCTTATTAGAATAAAATAATAAGAACATAGATCAAGAGTACTTACTGCTTATCACTTTGCCATCTAACTTCTCTGTGTTTCAACTTGAGGCATATAGTAAGCAACCCCCTATGAAACCCTGCATATGAATACCACCTTGACTGGAAAGGAAGCCAAGGAGGAAAAAAGAAATCACCTGCTAAGCACTCAAGTCTCATCTCAAATAATCTCCCCAAGCTCCAATGACAACAATCAGTGTCAAGACAAAGCTCTCCCCTCCTGCTCTGAGAATGTGGTTCAGCAATATAAGCAGGGGTGCTTTTCTCAGCCTCAACACTACTAACATTTTGGGCTAGATATTCCTCTGTTGAGGATCTGTCTTGGGACTTCCAGGATGTCTAACAGCATTCCTCTACACACTGGATGCCAGTTGCACATTTTCTCCTCAGTTGTGACAACCAAAAATATTTCCAGACATTGCCAAATGTCTCAGGGGTGGGGGGACAAAACTGCCCAGGTTGAGCACCTCTGCATTAGATCTTTAGAACAAAATCTATTATAAAAATCAAGCTACAGTGAGTAGTGGTATAAACTAATAATCCCAGAAAGAGGAAAAAATGCAGGATGTCGATGACTTTAGGGGTTATTTAGGCCACTTTCAAATATAGGCACTCAATATAATTAATACCTGCCTCAACAGCTAATGAGCACAGGCAAATTTGGAAACATCTCAAGTATTATTTTTCCACATGTCATTAAATTTTTGTGTGAGGTTTCATAGCTATAAATCATCACCACTGATCAACTCTCTCAATAACTTCATAAAATGGTCATGTTTTAGTAGAATATAATGGAATTAAATAATTATATATACACTGTATATGATCAATTCTGAGGACAAAATGCAAATATACACCAGATTTTTAAGGAATGATTTTTCAAGAAATTGCCTTTTAAAAACCCAGGTCCTTAAGTTCCACATTTAGTCAACTTAAAAGAAAAATCTATACTACTTCTGTCTATAAATTAAACTAATAAAATGCATATTACATAAAGCCATATGTGAAAGAGACTGGGTAAATGATTAGTTTGATCTAGGTCATCTCCTAACCTGTGAGATACCAGGTTAAAAGGAATCAACTATTTAATAATTCCACATTTGGAAATACATTCCAAGGAAATTAATCCCCCCCCATTAGATAAAAATATTCCAAACATTCCTGATATCAAATATGGTACAACTCCCATTTCTGTAGCTGAGGCAAAAGGAACAGACATAATGCTTTATCAGACACAGAGATGAAAGTTGAAACCTGAATTTCCAGTCCAATGCTCCAAACCACTGAGGGGACTTAAAGGTAGTAAAGAGTGCCCATTGGGCATTTCCAGAACTCTTTTAAAAGTGCCTAGGTCAAGGCTACAGGTAATGGTGCTAAGCTGCAAGGTTCAGAAAAACAAAGAAATATGCACAGTCAGATGGATAAATTACATGATTAACAATTACATACTTCGTACTGCATACAAATTATTTATATGCAAACATTGTATACAAATATAAAAATTACGCTCATAAAACATTCTTAAAATGGAACTTATTAAGCAAAACTATTTCAAATTATAGAAATAAGGGAAAACATAAGATGTTTTCTTATGGAAAAATGAAATATTGCCCTCAAATTGATATAAAAATGGGCAAAAACATGAAAATACACATTTTTTCATTATTAACCTGGGAACACTGACTCAGAATTGAACTGATGACCTTTTGGTTCTCAAGCCAGCACT
The DNA here is from genome assembly GCA_004026585.1 of Noctilio leporinus. Lineage (NCBI taxonomy): Eukaryota > Metazoa > Chordata > Mammalia > Chiroptera > Noctilionidae > Noctilio > Noctilio leporinus. Next base: position 20,139 of record PVIW01000439.1, on the reverse strand, counting down.
CAGTCCACTGAGCTTCACTAGCTAGGGCCATGGCCAAGTATTAATTGTCCATGTGTTGATTAACCAAGATAGTCTTTTTTCCATTTCTACTGCACTGTTTATATACCTCCCTTAAAAATAAACCAATAAAAAAATGCCAGTTCATGTTTTTCATACTAAAAGAACTGATCATTAGGAAGACAAACCTGGTGCAGCTTCCAATAGTGGGCAGGGGAGGCGGGGCGGTCGGGAGGTGACAAGAATCCAAATTAGTAAACTGACTTTTAAATTATCTGCTTCAGCGAAGATAAATAGAATGATCAGATTAACAATGATTAGCCAATAGTAAATACCAAATTGCCTTCTGTATCATCTGGATTCTAAACTGGATTTTCCTTATTCTTCAGGTCTCAGCCCCAAAGTCACCTCTTCAGGAAGGCTTTCTGTGATCATTCTCAAGTACGCCCCTACACCACCATCTTATGAATGCTTCCCTTCAGAGTACCTATCGCTGCTGGACATTATTATATTTCTCTTCTTTTTATTGCCTATTTTCATCCTTTCCTAATAAATCATCTTGTTCATCCAGTTCACAGTTAAATCTCAGAAACTGGCATATAACAGGCACTCAATGTTCCTACCATATTCCTTGAGTAAATGTAATGAATAAATAGGGAAGGCTGACAGGTAAGCAAATTATTACTATATGGGTAGTAACATGGACAGGCAATGTTTAAACAGGGCATAGAAGAAAACAACTGACTCTAAACTGGCAGGAAGAGAAAGACTGTCAAGAAAAGCGAGGCCTCCTGGAGAATTGACATTGGAATTAAACCTTGAAGACAAGTGAGATGCTCTAAGCAGAGGACCTGGAGCTAGAGACCAGAAGGAAACTAAAATGGTTGTGATCAGGTTGCTGAGCATCACGAAGGGTCTTTTATCAGCAAACAAAAATTTTGAACTTAGTCGTGTAGGCAGCAAGAAATAATTGCCATTTTTATCAGAGGTTTTATTTCAGAGAAATGATGGCAACAGAATAAGATAGGCTGACACGGGGAGGCTGGGGTAGGGAAAACAGGAAAGACAGTAGCTGTGGGATGGAAAGAAGAAAAGCCATGGGAGAGCTATTTAAGAATTAGAATCAACAGGGCTTGGTGAGTCATGGGATGAGTGAGGTCGAAGCCAAGCAAATATTTAGCATTTATACCTTAGGCAACTGAATACAAGCAATGTACATACAAAGAGTTTAGGGAAGACAGGAATGAGGGCAAAAAGCCCACTGCATTCACGTATTGCTGGTGGGGGTGTTGGGGGTCTGCCTTACGTCAAAAAGGGAACATAATTTTGCACATTCTCAACATAGATTTAACCAGAATGCAGCCTTTTCTGTCTCTCTGGCCAATGCCCTCATTTACAAATGAATTTTTCTTTAATCTACCAAAATCCTTATCAGTCATACCTTACCATTATAGGAGCCTGATGGGAGGGAAGTCAGAGGCCCCAGCGCAGGGTTAGAAAAATGGTTCCACGGTTGTACAGGAATATTTTATTAAAGCCAGGTCTGTTGAAGTTGGCCCCAAGGTGCAAATCACTTGCTTTAGCCATATGATAAACCTGGGACAGGAGTAAACCTGGGACAGGAGTTGGGTTGATGGTAGGAGTAAAACATATGTGCACTAACTAATTAAGGGATAACTTATATTAATGAGACTTGTGTCTGTAATATATGATGAATTATTGTCACTGCTTTTGGCATATGATTAGTCTTATAAGCAGAAAAAGAGGCCCATTTACAGGGTATGATTTTAGCAGCCTAGAAGGGATTTCTTTTTTAAAACTAAACCTTCTCTAATGCACTCTAATGCCTTAAGTTCTTTTCATCAGAGCTAATATAGCTAATTACACTGACTTGGGCAAGAATTCTTTTTGCCATTCATAGGAGGTATAAATGAGCAGTCAGATTACTGCCTGAAAGAAAGTTCAGGGGTAAAAACATGTTCACCCAGCTAAAAAACTTTTACTTGGCAATTACGCCAATGAATGAGATGTATCTGTGTGTCCATGTGTAGATTATACAACTGTATTTAAGCTAGTGTTAGCTCCATAGGAAACTGCCTGATGATTCCTAGTGTTTTCCACTTTGTTTCTTTAAAGCAAAGAAAAACTGCATCTCTCATAGCTCTTAATGCCTTGCCTTCTGTCTTGTTCAGAGTGCTTTGTAGTTTAGCCATAAGGAGACAAGTTCACATCCTTACCGTATTTTACAGCAGCAGGAAAAATAATACCTATGCAGTTTGGGCCAGCAATTCGGGGTCTCTCAGGCCTGGTGTTTGTTTGTTTGTTTTTAGTAACGAAGCGGAAAGATGATCTATCCCCATGTAGGTTTTCCTTCAGCCACAAACTGAAGAGGGGAAAAGACAGACGAGGTCTGTCCCAAAAGTATCAGCCACAAAAACTGTTTTAATCATATTGATATTACCTTGATATAGATTCAAACTTTTAAAGTGAATGGGCATTTGCTCTATTTTTCAGGAAGAGCACTAAGCCTGGTATGACAAGACCTCAGGCAGTCTTCAATATCCACTATGTGTGAAGCACTAAAACTCTTACTTGGGAAACTGAAGTTTTATGCTGGGAGGACAAAAAAGTATTTTAAAACATTGCCTTGATTTTCCAGAAAGGAACCATGTGGGATTACTCCCATTGAATTTATAACCATTGACCATTTTGGAAAACAGAGATTTCTCCTTTGTGCAAGAAGCCTTAAGTGCTTTTCATCATAGCTAATATGAGCCAAGGCTGGAACTGATGAGGACTCGGGCCTCAGGGCAGTGTGGATTCCCAAAGAATATCCTCCATCCACTCTATAAAGACTCACCATGGAGGACTTCTCCTCTGGACATCCAGAATTGGGCCCAGTGTGGGTGGAGTGATCCAAATCGAAGCCTCACTTAAAACATGACCTTTGGTCCTGGCTGGTGGCACAGTGGATAAGGCACTAGCCTGTGAACCCGAAGGTCACTGGTTGGATTCCCAGCCCGGGCACATAACGAGGTTGCAAGCCAGCTCTCCAGTCAGGTCTGTAGCTGGAGGCAGGTGAAAGGCAGCCATACATTGATGTCTCTCTCCCTCTCTGCCTTTCTCCCTTCCCCTCTCTCTAAAAATAAGAAAATAACCATCTTTAAAAAAAGAGAAAAGAAGAAAAACAATACCTTTGGCCAAACTCTGGACCTCAGCTGCCTCTTCTCAAAATGAGGAATAGTAATTACTATCAGCAAGTTGTTATGAGGATAAACAAGATAATCTACAGGAAAGTTTTAATACTATCCTTGTCTTTTGGTAAATGCTCAATAACCACAATAACTGCTATGAAGAATAACAATAATAACAATATTACCAAAACCTAATACGGTTAACTGCATAGAGTGGATACTCCCTTGTTGTTGACAGGACCATTCATAACTCTCACTTTGCTCCACTTGGACCACTCAGCTCCTTCATGTCTTCCACCAATAAATATTCATCTTGAGAAAAATATACTGTATAAATCAAGAGTAAAAATAACCTATCTCAAACCACTAAATAAAATACCTAGAAGCTAACAGGGCCCATATCTGCCTTGGAATTTTAATTTTTTGCCAACTATAAAAAACAGGACCAAAATATATAAAAAGCCTAATTGTTTCATGATCAATACGCTACATAGTAACCCTCTCATGTGCCATATATATATATATATATATATATATATATATAGCAATATATAGTCTCCAATGTTCACTAGTGCATCATTTCTTTACAAATAACAGTAAGTAAGTGTCCATGGGCAAGAAAATGTATGAAGAGTAATACAGCCATACAAAGAACGAACTAAATCAAAGATGCGCAAACATTTTCTGTAAAGGGCCAGATAGTAAATATTTTAGACTTTGCATGTCATACAGTGTCTGGTACAATTATTCAACTCTGCTGTTGTGAGGTAAAAGCAGCCATACACAATACACAAAGTTGACTTACAAAAAGATGTGGCTGGCTAGATTTGACCCATGGGCTACAATTTTTTAACCCCTAAACTTGAACCACATCTATGAACACGGAAACATGTCAAACGATACCTTAAAATTGCAAGTTTCAAGACAATATATAAGGCATAATTCACTTACACAAAATTGAAAAATATAAAAGCAATACTTTATAATAATTATAAATATGTACATATTAGTAACTGTTTAAGGACAGGCCCAACTGGTAAATTCTAAATTTATGACAAAAAGGAGATATAGGGACATCAATTGTAAATTTTTCATATTTCTTTGAGCAAAAAGGAAAAAAGACTCATGGACATGGACAACAGTGTGGTGATTGCAAGGTGGGGGGGACCATTATAAGGGTCTAAATTGTAATGGGAAAAAATGCAATAAATAAAAAGAAAATAAACTAAATGCCCAAAGGAAATAAGGTATAAAGCCAAGATTTGATAAAGCTGGGTGACAGGTACACAGGTAATTATCATATTTTTCTCTGTATTAGTATTATATTTGAAATATATCATGAAAACTTTTTTTAAGTGCTTAAAGGAATAGGTATTTTCCTTTACTCTGAAGAGATAAGGCTTAAAAATGCAAGTTAAATGTGTTTTTGCTTTGCACTAACTTAATCCAATCACTAAAATGAACTAGGCCAAAGAACTGCTGGATTGTAAATGAGACAATGTGGTGAAAACAGGTGCAACATCTTAGAGAAACAAAACAAAACTTATACTATAAAATATCCATAAAAGTTTGACTTTAACAAAAGCATTTACTGTTTTTTTAATTACAAAAGTAATTCACGCTATATGTAAGGAGAGAAAAAATCTTGGGAAATAAAGACAAATACCTCATGAATTATCTTACCATCCTACTATAACCATTAACATCCCTCTAGTATTTGTTCCATGCATATTTTTCTTTACAAAAATGGCAAACCATTTAGACATATTGTTTTGTAGACAGTTTATTTGACCAGATTTCTAATATTAGAATATTCATTTACACAGTTTTCTTGTATTTTATCTCAAAGTAATTCTCATGCCAAATACATAGAGTTCATTCCTGCCATCTTAGTTTTAAAAACTTTGATCTCAGTTTCCGGTGGTGGGGAGAACTGCATTTCCCCTATATTTGTTATCCAAACCAAGTCAAAGTCCCCCAAAGCACTCATTGAGCCACTACTCAGGGAGCTGCCTATACTAAGTCATTTATAAAAAGTGTCAGGCTAGCTACCACCTCTGTATACCATGACTATTTTATAAACAATGCAACATACAAAGCAGTTACTTGTTTGTCCCCAAAACATCTCTGAAGGATGCGAACTAAAACTAACTGCCAACCTCACATAGTAAATAAGTAACTTGCTCAAATATCTTGCTCCTACCCTGCAGCAGAACCTTCGTCCCTTAAAGAAGACTTACTGGAAACTCAGGCTTCGATTAGTGCCGCTAGCTGGATACCTTGCCATACCTATTACACCTATTACACCAAGCAATTTAGCATCAAGTGCATTTAACTCTGGGCGCACTGCGCAGTTGAAAAGAATACTGTTTATGATCTCATGCCTCTCACATGAACAAATGGGCATTTCTCAATTTGCATTTCCACACCAACCTCCTCTTTTAATTCCAAATCTGCCTTTCTAACAGCTTCCCATATCCAACTAATTAATTGTTCTTCTTCGTTAGCCAAGGAGCATTACTGTTAGGAAAAAGAATGGGCTGCTGTAGAGCTGTCTAGGAGCTTGGAGGCCAGGAGTCCACTGGTCCCACTCAGCTGTTCACCACTCTCGTAACTTGGGTTTTTACTGTCCCTGCAACTTCACCCAGTCTCCCTCTGCCCCTACACCAGCTGTCTCTCTTGTATCTCAAATTCAAATGCCTAAAAAAAGAACTGTTCCATTCAGATCTTGCAAGCCCGATCATCTCAAGTTCCACTGACTAGCCTACAAGCAAATATCTAAGGGTCAAGTCCTCTGTCCCCCCTCCCCCCACCCCCGTCAATTAACTGTGACAATGACAGAGGGTGAGAAAAGTCAGGAAGTACAGAGATGGCCAAAAGTAAAGAATTACCCAGGGTCATACTTGTCAGCAAAACAAACAAACAAAAGCCACACATGAGAGCTGGCCTAGATTTTAAATCTATTGGTACCTCAAACTGAACACTTGCAAAATGGAACACATGTTAGCCTCAAGCCAGATTCTTCTGAGGTCTGCATTTCCATGTGGGCATCGCTGTGGAGGTTCTTCAAGCACATAACTCTAGCATTCTCACTCACGCACTAATGTCCTTGCCACAACATAAAGTGGCTTTCCACTGTCCTCTGTTCTTTATTCTCACTGTCACCCTATGTTAGACCTTTGTTTTCTCCTAGTTGACCTGGTTTCTTGCCTTTTTTATTCCAACCTTACTGTTCCTAGATTAGCTGCATAAACATCTTCCAAAGCTACCATTCCCTGCTCGAAACTATGGCCTCGACCCCACCTCACCTTCACTCCTCCCCCTGCCAACCGAAATAGGTCCAAAGCCCTAACCCATGAGGCCAATACATAGTAAGGCCTATGCTCACTAACTTAGACTCATCACCTGCTTTGTCTCTTATTACAACTAAACTCATTCCTGTTTGAAACACAGAAACCGTAGTGTTTTCTCTAAACCTCTGCATACTCCAATAGCAATCATTATCATCCCAGATCACCACTTGTCAAAATCCCATCATCCTCCAAGATTGCTTCTGCATGACCTTTCTAAATTCCCCAGCTAGACGAGTTCTTCCTTGATCCGACAGCACTTAAACTTCTTGTACTTCTAGTCCAGTGTGGTACAGTAGATATATTGGTAACCTACATATCTAACTTTAAATTTTCTAATAGCCACATGCCTGTTAAAAAGAAACAGGTGAAACTAATTTTAATAAGGTTTTATTTCTCAATATGCCAAAATAGTACCAGTTCAACATGTAATCAATATGAAAGTTGAGATGTTTTACATTTTTTCATATTAAATCTTCAAAACCTGATGTGTATTTCACAGTTAGAGCACATCTCAATTTGAACTACCCATATCTGGAATGCTAAAGTGGCTGCCTTAATGGATAGTTCACAACTAGCTCTTTCAAGCTAAAAATTATGAGAGGTATGCTTTATTCCCACTCCTTTTGGCCCAAATAAAACTTTAATTCTTGAGACTAAGGATTATACTTTTCTTATGTTAGTATCCCCTAAAGCACAAGTCAGCAAACGACAGGTCATAGGTCAAATCTGGCTGGCCACCACTTTTTGAAAATAAACTTTTATTTATTTATTTAATATATATATATTTCTTTATTTTATATTTTAAAGATTACTTTTAGAGAGAGGGGAAGGCAAGGAGGCAGAGAGGGAGAGAGACATCAATGTATGGTTGCCCTTCACCTGCCTCCAGCTATGGACCTGCCTGGAGACCTGGCTTGCAACCTGGTTATGTGCCCTGGCTGGGATAGGCACTGGCTATATAAACTTTTATTTGAATATTGTCTTGCTTATTCATTGACAATTTACAATGTTTTCACACAACAATGGCAGAGCTGAGCATTAGTAACAGAGACCATATGACCCACAAAGCCTAAACGATTTACTATCTAGCCCTTTCCAGAAAGTTTGCCAGCCCCTTCCCTAGAGCAGTAATTCCGAAAGTGTGGTCAGTGGGCCAGTGTTTCTCAGCAAATTGCTGTCAGTCCAAAATGAGGAGCTGACATCAAAATGTAAATTTTCTTTTCGTAACAAGACTTCCTTAATGAAGAAAGGAGTATATTAGTCTGGCATTAGCTCCTTATCTTAACACACTGTTCAATTGACTTTAACATACCTTCTGCTAAGTAGTGTATAAAATTATAAGCAAATACATTGATTTTTAATTTAATTGCTTCTGAGTCTACAGTATGGTTAAGGCAGTCTCTCTGACTCCTGTATTGTACATATGATCTCTATATTTTCTTGCAGGGTTTTTGTTCTGTTTCTATATTTAAGCATTTAAACCAACTAGAAGTTGTTGGGTTTTTTTTAAAGATTTTATTTATTATATTTCAGAGAGAAGGGAAGGAAGAGAGGCAGAGAGGGGGAGAAACATCAGCATATGGTTGCCTTTCACCTGCTCTAGCTACAGAGCTGGCTGAAGACCTGGCTTGCAACCTAGTTATGTTGCCCTGGCTGGGAATTGAATCAGTGACCTTTGGGTTCGCAGGCCAGTGCCTTATCCACGGAGCCATCAGCCAGGGCTTCCAACTATAAGTTTTTGTTTTTTTTTTAAATATTTTATTTATTATTTTTAGAGAGAAGGGAAGGGAGAGAGACAGAGGGAGAGAGACATCAATGTATGGTTGCCTTTCCCCTGCCTCCAGCTACAGACCTGGCTGGAGACCTGGCTTGCAACCTGGTTATGTGCCCTGGCTGGGGAATCGAACCAGTGACCTTTGGGTTCCCAGACCGGCTCCTTATCCACTGTGCCACCAGCCAGGGCCCAACTATAAGTTTTAACATGCTAATTTAAGGGCTCCGGTTTTGTTTTCTCCCGTACATCCCATAGTATAAGCATCATTTAAACCTCACATTCTGTCACTGAAATAAATGGGGCCCTTTTCATATGTTAAATATATACCCTGGAATTTATTTCCAGATTCTCTATCATTCCACTGACCTATTTGTCTGTTTTTTAGTCAACATCATATTAAATCAATTAGTGACTTTACTGTTGTGTTAGTTACGTATTGCTGCATAATAATATCGCCACAAATGTTAAGCTTAAAGCAACACATAATCATCATCTCATAGTTTCTGTGGGGTCAGGGGACTGGGCACAACTTAACTGAGTTCTGTATTTCAAGATCTCACAAAGCTTCAACCAAGGTGACAGGCAGCTGCAGTCTCATCTGAGACCTAAATGGGGAAGGATCTGCTTCTAAATCACTTGATTATAGGCATTCCTCTGTTGGTTGCAGGTTGCTAAACTGAAGGCCTCAGTTTCTTGCTGTTTGTCATCCAGACACCACCCTCAATTCCTTGCCATGTGCCCCTTCCCATTGGGCAAATCACAACATGGAAGCTGCTTCTTCAAAGCCAGCAAGGGACAGAGTCTCACAGGAAGATAAACATTACGATCTTATTTAATGCAGTCAGGTACATGGATTCACATACATTCAAAACACCTTTGTTGTAGTCTATTAATTAGAAGCAAGTCAGAGGCCTTGTACACATTCAAGGGGAGGAGGTAACTTAAGGACATGAATACCACGAAGTAGGGGTCATGGCAGCCAACTTATAGTTTGTCTGCCCCTGTAGTATATTCTGATAACTGTTAAGGCACATGCCCACCATCCATTTCTCTTGATTTCTAAAGCATTTATACTTTTAAATTATTCATTTATTTTAGACAAATGGGAAAGGAGAGAGAAAGCAAAGGAGAGAAACATCGATGTGTGAGAGATATATCAATTGGTTGCCTCTTGCACAGACCTGCAACTCAGTCGTGTGCCCTGACTGGGAACTGAAACAGACACCTTTTGGTTTGCAGGCTGGCACTTAATCTACTGAGCTACCAGCCAGGGCAGGCATTTATCCTTTTGCTTAAACATCATTACATTATCAAATACCATTGACTCCCTTAAAAAATAAGCTTGTTGGGATGGTACTAAACACATTTTTAGAAAATTAGTATTTTATGATATTAAGTCTCCCCACTCAAAAACACAGCATCCTTTATTTGGTTCAAACCTCATTTAATGAGCCTCAATAAGATTTTAATTTTCTTCATATAACAGCCTTGCCTTTTTTCTTAGTTTTATTCTGAATTAGTTAAGATTTTTTTAAATTTTATTGTTGTTGTATTACATCCATCCCCTTTTTGCTCCCCTCTGTCCCCCTCCCTAGTTATGATTTTTATTGCCACTGAGACTGGAATATTTTCCTCCCTCTCCTGTTCTAAGGCTTATGCTAAAATAATGAGAAGAGATACTTTTTGTATATTTATCTTGTATCCAACTACGTTAGCAAATTCTTAGTTTTACTTTTTTTTAAATTTTAGTCATTATTTTTAGAAAAAAGGGCAGAGATGGAAGAAGAAAGGGAGAAAAACATTAATTTATGGCTGTCCTTCACCTGCCTCCGGCTAAGACCTGGCTGGAGACCTGGCTTGGAATCAAACCAGTGACCTTTTGGGTTCCCAGGCTGGCACCTATCCACTGAGCCACCAGCCAGTGCCCAAATTCTTAGTTTTGTTTTGTTTTTAACTAGAATTGATTAGGTTGATTGTATACAATAACCACATCTGTGAAAAGATAATTTCATCACTCCTTTTTCCAACATTGTTATTTTTTATCTTATTTCACTTACTAGTGAAGTAAAATCATAAACAATGGTAAATGTGAATTCATGTCTGGTTCCCAACTGACTCAAATGGTTTCAGTATTTTTACTATCTGTTTGAACAAATATTTACTGTTGGTTTTAATATTTTTAAATGGAAAATTTCTCTGTTAATTAAAATAATACTGGTAGATACTCCACCCTCAATAAAATGAAACATGATTCCCCCATTCCTTCCGTTTGAGTTAGGCATAGTGACTTTCTTCCAAAGAGTACAGTATGGAAAGGGGAAAGAGTAACATTGCAGGAAAAAAATCCATATAAACTATTTCAGGAAGATGAGCAAGATATATATTGACAGTGTTAAGTCATGTTGATAGGATGTCTAATCATGAGAAAAACCTCAAATACCCCAATTGAGGGGCATTGTACTGAGTACATGATCTGTACTCTTCAAAACTGTCAAAACTATCATCAAAAAAAGGGTCAGAAATGGTCACATCCAAAAGAAGACTATGGAGACATGACTACCAAGCGCAATGTGGTAGCCTGAATGGGATATTAGGTAACTTCAGAAAATCTGAATGAAGTATGGACTTCAATTAATATTAATATTGTATCCATCTTGGTTCAGTAACTGTAACAAATATACCATACTAATATAAGTTGTTAGCAACAGAACTGGTTGTATGGTATATGGGAACTCTGTGGACTGTCTCAACAACTTTTCTGTAATTTAAAATTGTTCTAAAATTAAAAGCTTAATTTAAAAAATAAGAGAAGTCAATTCCTCGTTTGATTTTAAGTGGTAGGTTTATACTTATTTATCTTAGATAGGAACAGCTTTTGCCCAATGACAGGGCTAAACTCAGCAACCTAAATTTATTATATTTTTGGTTCCCATTCAAACCCTTCTTGAACGGCAACTCTCTTTGGCTGCAAAGTATAAAATCCAAAAAGTTAATCATCCTTAATTTCCAGAACAGGAAGTATTGTGATCAATTTATATGTTTAACAAAGATTGACATAGTACCTCCCATGTGCAAGAAATTAAGAAAAAAAGCAACACTCTATACCATAAGGAATAATGCTGGTAAAACATGTGTATCAAACGTTATAAAGCACTTAGAAGTCATTTAACCTTCAATATTTGACAGAGGTGTGTAACCACATACTTATATTCTCAATTCTGAATAGAAAACTGGGACTCAGAGAGGCTTCATGACTTTCCAAGGTCACCTGGCAAATGTCAAAGTCAAGACATCACATAGGACTAATTGCAAATCCCCTGCAACAGAAAGCAATAGTTAAAATAATACCAAGTGAGTGATACAATTTAGAATATGAAACAGAGCTTAAAGAGCTTCATCAGAAACAGAAATTGAACACAAGACAAAAATGTGAAAGGGATATTTAGGAATAGTTACCACCCATCTTTATTATTAAGCTTTGGGTTCTTTTTCAACCCGAAGGGGTTGTGGAAAGTCCTGGTAGAATTCAAGGAAATCATAAACTCTCATTAGTGTCTGTGGAATGGTTAGAACAATGAATGGACTGAAGAATTCTATATATACATCACCATGATGATGTTTGAAGAATGGTAATTGAGGTGCACCACCACCTTATTTCAGTGAGAAGAATTGGTAATCTGAGGCAAGAATAAATGTCTCTATACACCTGGCAGAGAGAGAATATTTATTATTCAATAGGCATGATAAATAGTAACCACTAGCATCCACTTTTAAATCTATTTGATCAATGATAATTCACCTAAATCTAATTATCAATGACAACTTGCTTCAGGGAACATACTTCTGGAAGTCAATTACAATTAGTGTCTCATAAAATTCAAGGTCAGACAATCACCAGCAGATACACTGCAGTAAACATGTTTCGTAAAGTTAATCAACAACATTCTCACCTATATAGCCATGGTTCTAGGGCCAATCTCAACCTTTTATACCTCTGTAACCAAAGCAACCCCCAAACACCACTACACTTCCCAAAGAGATCAGCAGCCTGCTTCACTTATACACTGTGCTTGACTAGCAAAGATTTTTCTTACTTAGGTAAGTAATGAATTCAGCTTTATGTTTTATATATTAGACAATAGTCTCATCTTTTGATAAAGGGTGAACTAAGATGCTTAACTTCTCAGCACAAAGATGAAAAGAAATAAGATTCCTCCAAAGGAATAGAAATGACCCCAAACTATAAGAGTTCAACTGGGGATCCTTGCCAGAGATGGGTTCAGTAAGAGAAAAATACTAGATTGGCTACATCTTGCCTGTGGAACCTTGCATTGATCCTGTGCATAGATCAATGCACAGGAAAGTATTCATATGGATTTTGTCTGTGCCAAACTGTTTCATGGACCACAGAGTCACCTCCAAGGAATTAGAATCACCTTGGGAATAGTTTTCAAAATTACACACCCAGGCCACTCTGGATAAATTAAAATGGAAACTTCACAAGACAGGACCAAACATCTGTTTTTTAAAAGCCCCTTAGTGTATCTAATGAGCGCTCCTTTAGTCAGGACCAACAAGAAGGTCTCCTAAGAGTAACAGGGCCATTTTGGTTTACGAAGAGACATTGGAGACCTAGTTCAGACTTATGTGCAAAGCAGACAACCAAAAGACCAATGCTAGAGAGTCCCAGGCTATATCCAGATCCAGGAAATTCCAGCTGAACCAGGTCTGCTATTATACTGCGTTTTCTCTGAATTAGGGGTTTTCAATCCTACTTGCAAAGCCTAATCACCTGGGAGATTGTTTTAAATATACAACGCTGGTACCCACTTAAGACCAACTGAATCAGAATCTCTTAGGGTGAATCTAAACATGCATTTTGGGGCTACTTAGGCAATTCTGATGGGCATATAGGATTGGGAATTACTGATCTAGATTGTTCAACTAGTACCTAGTACCTGTGCCTGACCTACCTCATCTAAAAATAAGGCACCTGCAATTTCTTGTGAAATAGATGATGGAAAAGCCCACCACACATTATAGAAATCTCTAAACAAAATCTTCCGCAGTGGAATTGTGATCCTTAATTCTATCACCAAGCTATGTAACCTACTTACATGTTCAACAGATCAAATAATCAAAAGGGAAAACACAACGAAGAAAACTTTCCTCTATCTTTTCTCCCTACATCTCTTATTTTGATGAATATAAAGGTTTTACATAAAAGAGGAAAAACGTGTCCAACCAACAATGAAAAGCATCTGTCATGGCAATGGCGGATGACAGCTCCTCCCACGCAAAAAAAAATTAAGAGCAATAAGCCAACAATCTGCTAGTCATGAATAGATAACCTAAATTGGAAACTGTTGTAATGGGACCAAAGACAGAAAAGACATAAGAATGTTTATTTTATTTTATTTTAAAGTTTTAAAATTTCATTTTTCAATTACAGATTACATTCAATATGACTTGGCATTTGGTTTTAAGTGCACAGCATAGCGATTGTGATAATCATATACTTCACAAAGTGGTCACTCCAATGTTTTAAGTACCCACCTGGTACCCTGCATAGTTATTATAATATTATTGACTGTATTTCCTATGCTGTGCTTTTTACATCCCCATGACTTTTTTTGTGAGTACCAATTTGTGAAGGGATTAAAAAGTAGAAATTGGTAGTCATAGGAATATATTTTTAGAGTGTGTTTCAAATTGGCTTAGCAGTGCATTAGTCATCGATGTCAAGAGTTTAACATGTTTAAACAAAGAAATACAGTCACAGATGACTTTCAATTATCAGCACCTTCTGAGATGCCCACTTAAAACAGTACATAATGCTCAACATTCAATGAATCATAAATAATGTAGCTCAAGGTAAGGTCAAATCAAGAACTGTAGCTATAGTTAAAAATGAAGAAATTATTTCATCCTATTTGGACAAAAATTGAGCTAGTTTCTAAGCAACGATTACGTGGAAAAGACTTAATATTCCCTAAATGCTATTAAAAGTAGTGCACATATCCAAATGCATACTGCATATGGAAAGTTAATTAAATAAGAAAAGAATGTTCAGATTAGAATGTACAGGTCCTATAGTAAACATGAAGGGTTATCATTGTAACAGAAAAACAGCAGAGCAGTTAACATCAAGTGCCCCACTCCCCACCATAATTTAAACTCTGCTGCTTCTACATTAAATTAATCCAGAAATGCCCTGGCTGGTGGCACAGCGGAAAAGACGCCAGCCTGTGAACCCAAAGATCACTGGTTCGATTCCCAGCCAGGACACGTAACCAGGTTGCTAGCCAGGTCTCCAGCCAGGTTTGTAGCTGGAGGCAGGTGAAAGGCAACCATACATTGATGCCTCTTTTCCTTTCCTTCTCTCTGAAAATAATAAATAAAATCTTTGAAAAAAAAAAACACCATTTAAATTAATCCAGAAATGTCTGAACTAGGTCAGAAAACACATGGGCCTTCACCTGATAGGTAGAAATTTGAGGAGCAGAAAAAAGCAACAGTAACCTTCATAGCTTCTTCACCACTTGTCAACCCCCAGTCTCTGATGACCTGATAACTTTCAAAGAGGACATGCCTGTTCCAGTCTAGAACACTCCCCTTGACATCAAAAGTTGTTTGTTTTTTTTTTTAATTTAAAGGTAAATAACAATATCTACTAGAAGTGCCCAACTATTGCCATTTTGGATGCTTTATCCAATCATGCACAATCAACTACTTATTTAATTAGGACTATGCATTGTGCTGATACAGACATAAATGATGATGGACTGAACACATCTACTCACGTTGGCCAGCTCCCAAATCTTCCCTGAAATGACACTAAAAGGAATTTTTTAAACCCAAAGGACAAAGAATGAAAGAGGAGACAAGACAATCATGGTGATATTTTGGAAATTGAGAAGAAGCCAAATCTTATGGCAGCTGTGAGAAAAGCCAAGAATAACATATTTTTACACAAGCACCCCCAAAAGGGCAGCTCCATGCACATCTAGAAGTAGGAATAAAATGGGGCTAAAATAAGGAGGATCTGGTAAAAGCTTTTTGAAAAGTAAGTAGATTTCCTCCAACTTCCTGCCTCTAATCTATCTCACATTCCAGCATAGATTCAGAGATTTATTTTCTAGGGAAGGTGAAACAGAGGGTCTTTGACCTGGAGAACAAAAGTGTAGTGGACAAGGGTTGTCTACTTGAAATAGTATATTAAACAAAGGTTTAGGTACTTCATGTGGAAACACTGATATCCTTAACCTTCATCCAGAGAGAAGATTGGAAAATTCTTCTGTAGGAAATAGGATTGGACCAAGGGAAAAGACTTAAAGATATTTACCTTGGTTCCAAGCCTCAATTGCCTAGCCAAATCACCCAACTTACTCCCATTGCATTCTAGGAGCTTTCAATCAGCTTTTCAGCGTTCTATTCTTAATATGTACTGAATGAATGATAACCAGAAATTTGAGGTAAGTGTTTGAAATTTGAGGTAATGCCAGAAACAAAGAGCTTCGAAAGAAACTATGCAGAAAAAGGCAAACTTTTAAAAAACCACAAATATTATCAGAGGGATTTTAAAATATTATTACAGTTATGAAACATGATCAAGATGTTAGATAAAGAAGCATTCAGATCTCAAAAAAGAGCTTGTAGAAATCAGTACATAAAAGTAATGGCCTGCGAACCCAAAGGTCGCTGGTTGGATTCCTAGCCAGGGCACATAACCAGGTTGCAAACCAGGTTGCAAGCCAGGTCGCCAGCCAGGTCCTTAGCTGGAGGCAGGTGAAAGGCAACTATACATTGATGTCTCTCTCCCTCTCTGCCTCTCTCCCTTCCCCTCTCTCTGAGGATGATGAATAAAATCTTAAAAAAAAAAAAAAGTAATGAAAAATGCACTTGCAAAAATTGGAGGAGCCATCTAAGAGTTCCAACATCAAAGAGAAAGAACAAGGAGAGGAATTTTTTTTAAACTGGAGAAAATTTCTGCAAACTGAAAAACCTGAATTTCCAGATGGAAAGATCACAGAGGAAAGGGATGAAAAGAAAAACACAACAGGCATATTATTGTGAAATTTTAGAACACTGAGAACAAGAAAGTGTTACCAAAAACTTTCAGAGAAGAAATTAGAATTTTAGAAAAATCATAAATAACATTTGATTTCTCAATGGTAACAAGAGCAAGAAGGCTGGGGGTTTGGGCAGAGGGAGACAGCAACATTCTGAGGGTAAATGATTTACAGACTAGAATTTTATACTTAGCTAAACTATCTGTTTTAAGAACAACAAAAAAGATTTTCACTCCTGAATAGCCTCAAAAATGTAACCTCTCATGCACTCTTTTTCAAAAAGTTACTAGTTGCAGCTATCCACTGTGGTAGCACAGTGGATAAGGTGCTGGCCTGGGAACCCAAAGGTCACAGGTTCGATTCCCCAGTCAGGGCACATAACCAGGTTGCAAACCAGGTCTCTAGTCAGGTCTGTGGCTGGAGGCAGGTGAAACACAACCATACATTGATGTCTCTCTCCCTCTCTGCCTCTCTCCCTTCCCCTCTTTCTAAAAATAATGAAATAAAATCTTAAAAAAAAACAGTTACTAGTTGCATTCATGTAATTACTACTGTTCTACCCAAATGATATACAATAATGATAAAATGATAAATGATATATTAGGATCTGCCCAAATGTAGGAAATATTTTATTAGAGAGGAAAGGGGCAGGAGAGCTAAATATTCATGTTCCATAATGGGAAGACAATACATAAAACCTAACACTGGCAAGTCAAGAAGTAATAAGTACATTACTTAGGAGTGCATGTAAAATGCTAAACATAGTAGCTAGTAAAAGTTGGTAAACATTCTATTGAAATATCTGGCATATAAAAGACATTCAATGAGTGTTTCTTGATGCATAAGTCATTAAATGCAAAATATTAAGTATAAATTTTAATATATGCCCAAATTCAAACACTTTGTAAAATGTTAGGGACTGCTTTTTAAAATTTCTCCCTCTACTTAACCCAAGTACCTAAACTTTCTTGATTACAAAATAATATTGGCTATTATTTTTAGAAATATCCTCCAAAAAAAATTAGTGATGTTTCTCAAATGAAAAAAAAGAATCACTCATATTTCACTAAAGTTAATTTGATAACACTATTGATAGCTAATTACCTCCTTGGATGGCCAAAGAAAAAATCAAATCAAGGGAGCAAAAAGGGGATGGATATAATACAACAACAATAAAATTAAAAGAAAAAAAAAAGAAAAAATCAAATCCAATACATACTGGAATGAATTATTTCTTTTCACATTATTTAGTGATTTAGCTACAGTGGATTTAAATCTTAACTTAAAATACAGATGAGTGTTTAAAATACATTAAAAACTTACAAATCAAAACAGAATTTAGCCCTGGCTGGTAGCACAGTGGTTAAGGCGCCAGCCTGCAAACCCAAAGATCACAGGTTCGATTCCCAGCCAGGGCAACATAACTAGGTCGCAAGCCAGGTCTCCAGACAGGTCTGTGGCTGGGGGCAGGTGAAAAGCAACCATACATTGATGTCTGTCTCCCTCTCTGCCTCTTTCTCTTCCCCTCTTTCTAAAAATAATAAAATAAAATATTTAAAAAAAAAACAGAATTTACTTTTTAAGCAGCAAACTTATAATAAAATTTTCCTGCGTGTTGTTGAATAAATTGTATTTGTCATGAGGATGGGATGTTTTGTTTTGTATTAGGACAAGATAGATACCTTTTTTATTTAAGCTTAACAAATTAAATTCCAATAAAAATGTTAGATAACTAAAATATATGGCAAATTAGCTGGCCACAAAAATATAATAATTGAACTATAATTAAGATAAGCAAATATTTATATAAAGTCCTCTATTGCATGTTTCCATACATCAACATCATGAACACATTTAAATCACCACAGAAAAACTGGAAATAATATTGTTTTAATAAACCTCCTGATTGAAGTGAGTAGAAATAAATAAATGAGCCCAACAATAGTCAATACAATTTCATTTATTCATTCATTCATTTAGTAAACATTTCCTCAGTAAACCTCTTATGTGCAAGCCACTGTTTGCTAGTCTTTAAAACACAGGGTAACTTACTCCTACGTATGTTTTTTCTTCCTCTTCTATAAACCTGAAAACAAAACATAAATCAAGGAAAATCAAGGATCCATTTACACAGAATTCCTGCTAGGATGGCTAGAATCAAAAAGTTGGATAACAAGTGTTGGCAAGGATGTGGAGAAATCAGAACCCACATACAATGGTTGAGGGAATATAAAATGGTGCAGTAACTTTGGAAAACAGTCTGGCAGTTCTTCAAATGATTAAACATCCAGTTACCATATGAAACAGCAAGTTCCAGCAAAGAGAATTGAAAACATATGTTCATACAAAAATCTGTACATGAACGCATATAACAGCCAAAAGATAGAAGCATCCCAAATGTCCATCAAAGGACAAATGGATGAATAAAATGTGATGAAGTCATGCCGTGGAGTATTATTTGACCATAAAAAAAAAAAAAAAGAATGAACATCAATGAATCTTGAAAACATTATGCTAAGTAAAAGAGGCCACTCACAAAAGACCACATATTATATAATTTCATGTATATGAAATGTGCAGCATAGGGAAATCTACATGTAAAGAATAGATGAGTGATTGCTTAGGACAAGGAGGGGTGGGAATTGGGAGGAACTGGTGGGATGATAGCTACAGGGTATGGTTTTTCAGGTAATGAAACTTCTAAAATTGACTGGGGTGATGGTTGCACATCTCTGCGAATATACTAAAACCCACCAATGTACGCTTTTAAAAGGATGAATTATATCTCCATAAGGCTGTTTTAAAAATAGCATTTAAGATACAATGGCCAACACAGCATTTGGACCATGGTTTATTTAAATAGTCTCATATCTGGAGAGATCTCATTTGTTTGGCTTTGAAGTAGGAAATGATTACCGAGTGCTATGTAAACTATTGAAGATGCTCCAGGTAAACATTTCATTTCAGATTATAAAAATACTGGAAGCAGGAAAAAATTCAAATGCAGGCATCAAGGAATTAGAGACGTACTAGGGACATTAAGTAATCAGATTCTTAGGAGTGGTATAGGGAGGCGTAAGGTAAGCAAGAAGAAATAAAGAGCCCAGAGGAAAAGCTTCAGTCTAAAAGACTTCTTCCTTTACCAGCCTGCGGTGATGCTGAAAGAACACTCCTTTGTATATGCTGTAAACCTTATTTTTCAGGAAGCTAAAAATAATCCCCCCCCTATGATTTACTCCAGTAACAAATAAAAAGTCAAGTAAAAATATTAAGGGGCAAACACAAAGAGATTTAAGGAAAGAAAAGGCTAAAACAGTTCCCAGGAATGGCTATGGGGAAGTTTCAGCACGTATTATTGCTTTTTCCGGACAGGAGAAGATGATCCATGGATAGCTCACAATCCCACTACTGAATATTTTCAACTTGTGTCGTTTTCAGTCCAAATAAAGTGCGTTTCTGCGTTTGCCTTGTGCGATACACCAGTTAACCTATCCTATCTCTTTGCAGATCTCTTGGTATGCCTGGTCCCCAGGGTCCATTTTACCTGACCTCAGGAATCAACAATGCCAGTGACAAGGAAATGCCCGAGGGGGTGGGGGTAAGTAGCATTAGGGATGTTTTTATCCTTATTACATTTCAGCTCTTTCCTTGGTCATTACAAACAGCCTGCCTGGTTCACCATCAAGCCCAGCCTGGTATCTCATAGAGCATAACAGTTTCAAACCAAAATTAGGGCTATTTGGGGGGTG